>JAHBCN010015981.1:0-20300 GCA_019359885.1 Listronotus oregonensis
CTTTAAAATTTATTTTAAAAAAGAGGTAGTTTTTTTTTAGAAAAAACTTTTTTTTTGTTGTCTAAGTCTAAACACTCCTAATTATTGTATTTGTCTTTTTTATTACACACATTTTATACATGTTTAGAAAATAACCACCCTAAAGACACTATAAAACAAACATAGTTTTTTGTTTAAAATATTAAAAATATTCTCATTTAAAGTTTTGTCTTTTGTTTAGTTCGTCGATGGTAATATCTTGGATGCGACGCGACATTTAATTTCAGGCCTGTTATTACACTCGGCCCTACCGTTCAACGAACGTTCGAAACTTCAGGGTCATGTTACATAGTCTAACAAAATAATAGTTAGTCCTATAAAATATTTTATTTTATTTACAAATATAGGTTTCTAGTTTGTATTTGTTTTATTTTAAGGACTTCTCCGCACATGTTTTTGTCTCTTGGCAAATTCCTAAGAGCACTGGACTAGAATTTTGTTATCCTTAGCTAACTAAGAGATACTCAATTGATAAACTTTAAAAGAATGTTTACTAGAGGTTTATTTATAAGGTTTTTTGGCCCTTTGCTCCTGAAAGATAGTATTTTTTAAAAGGTCCGCATTAAAACATATGTTTTATTTACTATTTTATAATTTTAATTTTAAATTTCTTTTCACCTGATCTAAAATGATTAACGCCAATTGATTTATTGATGACGTACGGTATATTTATTACAAAGTAATCTTTAAAAAGTTAGCATAAACAAATATTTTTTCATAACTGCTCTAACTACGATTAATTTTAGATTGAGGTTGCCAGATAAAAAAAAAAACAACAGCATATTTATTTTATTTACGCTCATAATAGGTTCTAATTCCAGATTTAAAAAAAAAATAAAAATTAGCCGGTTTTTTATATTTTGGATAGTTCAAAGTATTTTTTAAACAAAATTAACTGTCTACAGGGTTTAATTTATACCAAAAATGTTAATTTTTACTATTTTTAGTAACTATAACTATAATAAAGGCTTATATATAACCTAGTTATTAATACCTATTTTTAATGACTAGTCGTTAATTTTACTTTTTTTACTTATAATTAGTAAACGTTAATTTTTGGGTAACAGAATATTTTTAAACGTAGGACAAATTAAAAAAAAATGTTTTTTAAATTGCCAATTTTAATAATAAACAATAATAAATAAAGTAATTTATAACATTAGCATTAAAAAACTAAATTACAAAATTATCCAACTTTTACGGTAATTAATTTCGTAGAGACGGCTCCATCATAGGGTATATATGATGGTAAGAATGATGGCCATTTGATAAATTTAAGCAAAGATAATACTACTACGAATAGATGGTTCATTTAAATGGGGCGTTTTGAATCAGTTCGAAGATGTCAATGCTTCCGTAAATGCGAATAAAATTAAGTCGGTAACCCCTGCCCCAGCGAAACAAACCGTGCGACATTGTCAATGTCTGTCGCTTGTACCTTATTCGGAACATGAAGTAGCGAAAGCGGGCGGCTAAACGGATTGTGTTTTTTCTAGTCGCGTTTCATCACGCCAATAGTAAAGGCCTGCCGGCAACACTGTTTAACTTTCGTTCAAGGATAGCGGGAAAATCTCTCGATGGACATCGGCTCGCGTTACCCAAAGTCCATTAAGGGTATCAAAAATATAGTATTGAATGGTTCATCTTATCCGTAGTAGTATTATCTTTGATTTAAGGTAATTAATTTATCAAAAAAATCTTTGCAATGGTCAATAGTAAACGGCTAACATATTTATATTCCATATTCCTTGGTACCTACGCTCCATTTTCGTAATATCCTTACGTTATTCTTCATTAAAATCACCTAAATTTTCTGGAAAATGGAAATGTAAAAGATGCACCTTAAAACCTAGTAAACAGGCGTGGTTTCGGTAGCTCTCTATTAAATCTAATTCTATTTGTTTATAGTTTAAACTCGGTTGTGATTTCCGAGAAAATTTTTTACTACGTCCTTAAAACAGATCCCTACTTTCATAAAATTTTGTAAATGTATTATCCTTTATCATCTTAAAGTCCAAGTATACAATTTTGAGTAGGTTCTTAAAGCACTTTCAAAATTGCTCTTAAAGGATCCATAAATATAAAAGTCAAGGTCTGGCTAAAGGGTAGCGGCCCCTTAACAACCCTTAAATTACAAAAATTCAGGGTTGGTAGGGGGCCGCAACCCTTTAGCTAGACCATGAATTTTATGTTTAAGGGTTCTTTAAGGACAATTAAACAAATTTTTAAAGTGCTACAAGAACCTATTCAAAATTGTTAATCAGCTCTCCCAATAGTCCGAGAAAAAATACTCCTTTAAAACTTTGTAAGTGGATTCATTTTAGCGTAACCTGCAACCTTTTAATGTTTTAAAATTCAAAGAACTGAAGTCTTTTTGATGTAGCATGCGTTAAACATATCAATTTAACGATGTATAGGTAAAAACTTTTTCTTTTTTACCCGACTCATCAGATTTTGTAACGTAAACATCGGAAAATATATTGACCGACAAAAATGTTGGGGTATTTCGCCAACATGTCAAATTTATGATTTCATATAACTTATAAAAAACCGACTGATTTTTGCGCAGTTGCCAAATGATTAGTAGTAAAATATTGTGGTTATACTGGCCTACAAAACTCAAGGATTTTTTGCCCTGACCTATGCCCTACGCTCCAGTTCTCAGAATTTTTGATGATAAAATTTTTTTAAATTATGCAAAAACGAATCTAGCCACGGACTTTTAGAAAAGTATTTTTTATTAGAAAATTAAAGGACGGGACCAATGCCTATATTTTTATAGACCTTATTCATTTCTTAATTGTTTTGATGACTGTATACAATGTGTTTAAATTTTATTGGTAAGTTATTACTTTACGCCTAATTTTCATTTAATAACCTAAAATAGAGGCATGTATTGTATTTAAAATTTAAGCATAATCGGGCGTGGCCCGAAAAAAATATTCGCCTAGCGCCGTGTTTCCCTACGGTTTATGACATTCCTGTAGTAACGGCCACGAATCCCGAAAATAGCAATAATAATCTCTCTACTGCATTTTCTATTATACTTATTAAAAGGAAATAAAGAGCCATTTCTATTATTATTTTCTAGTCATTATTGTAAGATACTACTAAAACTAGCTAAATGTTAGTGTGGTATTTCTGTTTCTATCTTAAGTGCAATATATGCTATTAGGTAGAAAACAGCATATCAGACAAATGCCACCACGACTTCGTTGAGCCGCGCGAATCCCAAACAGCCAGTTTTCCATTACAGTTTCACATAAAGCCGGTTGAATTTCATTGACAGTTCTAATTTTTTAAAAGTCTCAATTGCTCGTTATTTATTTGCATAAATCCTGGCGTTTTGAGCTTTTTTTCTGCCAATAATAATTGCAATTGTTATTATATCCTTGAGGAGGAGGAAATTTCCAATAAAAAAGTTTTTTATCCTAGAGTTCTATTTTTATTATTTATAATTTTAATTTAACGCTAAAAATGGGCCTCCTCGCGACATTTGTGGTTGCGCGCCCGGCGTTAACACCAAGTACGTCACACTAATAATTTTTTTGAGGTATTAAATATTAAATAAAAAATTTTGATGATTAAGAACACTTCAAAGAATTTATTTTTGTTACAAATTCAACTTAAAGTTAATTTTTTAACAAGTTAAACAATTGTCAATTAACAAAATTGTTTCAAACTCTTGTCTTTATTGTACATTAAAAAATGCCTAAATAATTGTCGTATTAATTTTTTGCTTCTAAAGCCCTCTTTTTATTAAAATATATAATTATATATATATATATATATATATATATATATATATATATATATATATATATATATATATATATATATATATATATATATATATATATATATATATATATATATATATATAATAAAAGTTCGAAACAATTTTGTTAATTAAC
Source organism: Listronotus oregonensis (assembly GCA_019359885.1). Classification (NCBI taxonomy): domain Eukaryota; kingdom Metazoa; phylum Arthropoda; class Insecta; order Coleoptera; family Curculionidae; genus Listronotus; species Listronotus oregonensis. The sequence continues at coordinate 3,954 of JAHBCN010015981.1, forward strand.
AATTGTCTTACTTCTTAAATAATTAACTTTATAAATTTTCAACGAAAATAAATTGTTTGAAGTGTTCTGAATAGACCATAATTTTTTAAAATTTTTCAATTATTTTTAAAGCCCAAAAAAATATTTAGTGTGACGTACTTAATTTTGACGCCGAGCGCGCAACCAAAAATAGAGAGAAAAATAAAAGTTTTTGAAATTTGTTTTAAAATCGGTAAAATAAACTCTGTTCATTAATTACTGGTGCAAGTTGTTTAAAAATGTTTTAATCGATAAGGGCAGATTACCACCATGCTTGCTTATTATACCGCCATTTTATAATCAAATGACATTATTTTCCGAAAACTACATATAAAATAGCTTGTAGATTTAAACCTTGTTAAAAGTTTTACTTATCGACCTATTTGTTTCAGTGGCCTACGTCAACCTCGGCACAGCCCTTATAGCTGTAGGTAGATGTGAAGAGGCAGCCTTAATATTACGTCAAGCCTCAAAACTTGACGGCACTGGGCTTAAAGACCGAAGAGAACATGAAAATGCCAAAGTGTCAGCTCTGTTACAATTAGGAGCATTATACAGTGATCAGGGAAGACTGCAGAGTGCACTGGCTGTATATAGGGAGGCAGCAAATAATTTGCCGGAGCACTACCCGCCTCAGGTAAGTGGTATTAAAACTAATTTTATAGCTTCGGGGTGGCTTTATTTTAAAAATTGTAATTAAAAAAGCCTGATATACAGTTTTGATTTTGTAGTGACTAGGCGTACCTTGAATTAAAAATGTATAAGATGTTGCAAAACATGTATTTTAGCTTACTTGCCCTTATAAAACAGGTATATTAGAGATATGTAAAATTTTCTTAATGTCATGGACTTTTAACCACAAAAAGGGTGATTTAATTACTTTTAATATGGTATTTACAATGGTAGTTTTTTTAAAGTATCTCCGAACTCGAAAATGCGTAAACCAACTAACTTAATAACTGCAATTAACGCAACGCCAGTTTGTAGACAGGCTGTTTGGTATATTGACCTTTTTGTTTTTTGTTTTAAAAAAGCCTTAACAAATTGCCATACTTTAAAAATCAAAATTTTGAAATTATCTTAAAAACGTAATAAAAGTATTCAAAAATATTGGTTTTTGTGTTAATATAGGCCACTCTGATTTAAATAAAAATATTTATTGATATGACAGTTCTAAGCAAGATTATACACGTCTGGCAAACCAATTTCTTAGGTGCAGAGATTTTCAGTGCGATAAAAGGAAATGTCAATTTAATAGGCAAAGGCTTGAGCGAAATAAAGACAGACAGAAAACGTGCAGCGGCGAATTCTCTTTCTACTGACCCAAGAAAAAGAAGGAAATACCTCGGCCGGACGCGAAAGCACACAACGCGACGGGCAATGTTGGTAACCAGTACAAATAAAATTATTTATGTTATCTTGCTCAATAAAATATTAAATACCTATTACTCAAATAATAAAGTATCTTTTACCATTCTAAAATACTAATATTTTTACAAATTTCTTCTTCTTTGCGAAGTGCATAACTTTTCTTTTAAAGGGGAAGTTCAATAAAATGTATGATTTTTAAAACATTTTTAAAATTGCTAATAAATATTTTACGAAATGACAACACTGTTGACAATATCCTAACGAATCTTAGGCGCCGTCGACCGTCGTTGTATTTGAAGTCATATAGGGGAAATTGTTGTCGTTCTCTTTTTAATCTGGGGTCATACCATATATATCCTACTCTATTTCATTAAAATTGGCTCCCAAGCCCTTGCTTTGCGAGTCCTGTATACTAAAAAAAGGTTTAGTTCCATTTAACCTACGTAAAAAAATTTAGCGGGCAGCGTAGAACGGCTGTGACGTCACCACCTGTGTGGAATCGTTTTGCTTGCGATCATTTGTCATTGGATCTTGTGTGTTTTAAACATAGAAGTATTATAGATAGAGCAGAGAAGCCAAACCTCTAACTGTCCTTAGATTAAAAAAAGAGAAAATGTCACAGTACTCTATCTATCTCTCTTTCGCATGCATCAGTAAAGAGAGACAGATAGGGTACCGCATTCTTTTTTCTCTTTCTAATCGTCGGACTTTTCCGCGTACAGGTATATCATCTCTGCTTTCTCTAAAATACCTCTATGGTTTTAAAGAATTTTCTGTTTTCTGTTGTAATTTTCTAGAACAATTTGCATTTATTGAAGTACTTTTAGTGTAGTTTAGACTAGAGAAGACAAAACATCTGTTTGCTATCAAGGTCAGTGTAGGACAGGTTAGGAAAGTGTAGGACTAAAAAGCGTAACTAAATGTAAGTAAGTTCCGTATTTGATGTTTATACCAAACGCGTTTTAGACATATTTTAGAAATAAGAAATGGTATGGTTATGTTTATAAATAAACAAAGAGTTAGAGTAATTAAGTGAAAACTAGTTTACACCAGATTTTATACCAAACACCTAGTCCTGAATTACACTGACGAAAACAAACGGTTCATTCACAAAAAAGTACAAAATAGTTTCTGGATAACAAACAGACCTAAATAAACATTGCAAAATACGCCATCCTCTGTAGTATATAATCGTTGGTCGGTGCGGTCTGTTTACAAAACTCTCTCGTCCTCCCCTATGATTATATTTAAGCCACACAGTGTTTGTTTACTTTAATTCTATCCAAAAACTCTTTGGCGAAAACTTCAAGTCAAGATCCCCTTACAGCATCACTAATTTGGAACACACTGTATATCAATATGCCTTTATGGTCTCCATGGATACAAAATAAATAATTATTTAGGGTCGCAGTAGAGCAAATTGTAATAATTTGAGCCTGGGAAACAAAGGCAAGTTTCAACAAAAAGCAAAGGACCCGTATATTAATTATCACTATAATTATGTACTTTAAATAAAATGGAACATTGTTAGCTGGGGGTTGTCTCTAGTCGGCGAGCCGACGAGAAAAGGAATACTCCAGGGAACTAATTAGTAAAGTTTCGGGCCGCTAACAGAAGGGACACACTGTTAGTGTTGCACAATCACGGCTTGGCGGTGTTATTATGAAACTTTGGGAACTTTGAAAGCACAATATCGTATTTATCCTAAAACTAGCTTGTACGAATGGATTCATGCACCAAAGTAAATTCTAACTTTTCTTTAATTGAAAACTAAACGTAGACATTTTGGACTTAAAAGCTTTTTCCTTAAGGCTGATGTTGGATTTTACTTTATCATTTAAGAATCATTCTTGTCTAACATAAATTTTGTTTATAATCATAATAAATAATCTAATTTTGTTATTAAACTTTGATGTCTTTTACCTTATGATCACATCTTTAATAATATGCAATGTATACATCACTAGATTCACATAAAATTTGGTGGAGACAGTCTTTATTTAAATAATTGTTGGTCGGTTTTGCATAAGTAAGAATACTACTTGAAATGGTATGGGATTTAAATGATGTTTTAATATTATACTTGTTAAGCGTTAAAAGGTACTATATCTGCGATTGTAACAGTACGATTCTCTTAAACTATTATATTTTCTAATTGACTGAACTTCTGTTACGGAATAAGTAAATTTTCCCCACTTGTTAGGAAAATAGCTATTCTAGAAGAAAAATATTTAATTTCCGCCTACAATAAAATACGAAAAAAAAAGGTTCTTTGGTCTAGAGGAATAAACTTTTTTAAATTTATCCATATAAAATATGTGATGTTGCGTCAGATAATGTCATACAAGGACACAGAAAACAAGCAGATATAACGAATGGAGGGTTTTACAAAATTCTAAAAACAGCATTTAAAAATTCCCATTGTGTAGCAAAAAACAAACACTTAGGAGTTGGCACACAGAGGGCTCGTTTGTGGAGTGAGCTGCCGCAGGCGAAAGTGGACTCTATTGCGCCATGTTTTGTTTTTAACAAACCCTACAAAATTGACGTCAAAGGAGAATCGAACACAAACGTGGCAGGTATAATTAATATCTACACAGACGGTCCGAAAACAAGAAAAAGGTACGGGATGTGGAATTTATTCTAGATCTTAACTTAAACATCAAATGGGCTGTGGGTGAGTTGGCCAGCGTGCTCCAAACTGAGCTCACAGGCATAACCATAGCTGCAAAAGAAATAAGCAATAGAAACATTACTGGTAAAGTCGTGCTTATCCAAACGGATTGCAGACAGACACTACTAGCCCTAAAGAGACCACGCTACACCTCGGGTTTGGTACTAGAATGTCACAGTGTCCTTGTGGACGCTTCCAGCATAAATGTGGTCACTCTCTGCTGGACCAAAGGACACGCGCATTCCAAAGGCAACCGCATCGCTGACTCGTTGGCCAGGAAGGCTGCTGTGACAAAACCTTTTGGACCCGAACCTTTCGTAGGTCTGACAGGGTCTACGATGAGGGACCTAATTAAAAAAACACTCTTATCAGCAGTTTACAACACGATGGGATGAACGGGTAAACTTTTTAACTTTTCCAGGGAGTTATTGAACTATCCTGACAGAGATACAGCTAAACATTACTTGGCAAAGCCTAGGACGAGCCTTCGTCTAATCACGGGCATTCTTACTGGACATTGTTAACTACGAAAACACCTCTTTGGAATGGGTATAAATGACATACCTCTGTGTATAGGTTGTGAAAGGAAGACCAGATGGTGGAGCACATTCTTTGTGACTGCCCTGCACTCTCGTCCAAGAGAAGATCCATGCTGGGCGAGTATTGGCTTTCTTTGGCCGACATTAAGGAGATTGCCCTTGGCGACGTTCTCACCTACTTTAAATCAGTAGGATGGGCAGCATACTAAGTGAGGAGTCCCCTTTAGGAGGTAGCAAAACGGGCCTACTGAGGCCTAGATGCAGTGATGTTTTCCGCACTTTCAGATACAGATACTATGCATTTACCAAATAACCTATGTGTTGGAAGGTCAAGTCGATAAAGTTTTAAAATCACGTGTTTTTTTTAATATGAAAAAACTAGAACTTTCGTGCTTTTTGACACTACCAATAAAATAAAAATTTAGGAATCCAATAGGGTGAAAATTTAGTAAAAATTCAAACGTGCAAGAAAGTTATTGGGTCATTTCTTTATGCTCCTTTTTAAAGTTTTAGTGTGGCCGGTATTGTAAGTTTTGCTTTTCTGTACCAAATGTGTGTAATAAAATGGGTTTTAAGTTCCCTGAAACCCACGTACTTGGACAGAAATACACGGTGTCCCAAAAGTAATAGAACACAGAGCAACAGCAGATTTCTTAGGGCGAAATAATGCGATTAACGTAAACTTGCCTTATCACAAAGTTAATAATAAATAAGATATAGGGTGTTAAACTTTTAATTTTGTTTTCTTTATTTCGTAATAATTTCTTCACTCAAAGACATAGCGGTATAAAATTAAGGATTTGGGGTTCACAAAACCCAAAAACCCCTCCAACTCCTCCAAAATCAGCCTTAAAGGTCACTGGGAATTTGAAGACTTTTGAGGGTACTTTGCAAAGTTTGATAACAATTGGCCAAAATCCATTTTCCATAGGAAAATTGCGGGGTCCTTTAAAGTGCGTTTATCTCAAAAACAGTTGCTCCTAAAGACCTAAATGAAGTATACATTTTTGACGCAGAGGGAATTATAGTAACTTATTTTTTAATAAACTGGTTAATAAAGTAAGCTTAAAAAAGTTATGCCATCTAAAACAAGTGCGGTATGTCGTAGCTGGCGCCCTCTGCTAGCCATCAAAAGCATGCACGAATTTGAATTTTTTGCCTCAAAGAACCCATAAATTCCCAATATTTTCAATTATTACGAAAAAACGAAAACAAAATTAAAAGTTTAAAACCCTTTATCCCAGTTATTATCAACTTTGGGATAAGGCAATTTTACGTTAATTGCATTATTTCGACCTAAGGACGACCAAAAATCTCCAGTTCAGCTCATATAGACTTTACCTGAAAGACTCTTGGGGAACTGGGCGTCAGTGCAGGTTATATATTTAATAATTTTTTTAACGGTTTTTATGCTTTTTGTTAACACATCATATTAATTACTTTGAAATTTAATAAGCCCACGAATAGGAACTTCTTTTCTTTTTATAAGTTTTTTTTATAAAAACCATTATTTTTTAAAGGAAAAATTTTCAAATAAAACCAAAGGGCAAAGAATTTAAGATAAAAATCCAAGGAACATTTAGTTTCTTTTAAGATAAATAGGTTTTTTTTGAGTTTGTGATGTTTTTTATTACTGGCTACGGACTTTCCAAATAAATTTCAATTTAGATAACAACGGTACTGCTGCTTAAGGGTTTTCTAGTTGGCACTGAAAATATGTTACTAAATATCATCAAGTTTGGTGTCCTCAGCGACCACAATACTCAGCCTTCACCTATATAAGCTGCGGTTAGCATTGTATGACATTAGGCCAATTAACGTCACAAGAAATTAACATCGTGATTAAGGGTTTAGATACGTCAATGTTTAGACTTTTATCCGGGCTTATTAACAAATTCTTAGCCAGAAATAAAAAGAAAAACAATTTTATAAGGTAAATATTTTTTTGAAATATACTCTTTGCTAATACAGATTTAAAAAAAACAAAGTAAAATTTTTTTAAGTAAAAATTGTGCTTTTTATTCTTTGGTCCTCGGTGCGTTTACAAAGGTTTACAAAGGTTGAAAAACTAATAAGAAACTTAAAGCAAATGGCGTAAATCAATGCCCAAATTCAAAATGTTTGCATTTTCATTCGTCTCTAAACTTCTGACATAAATTAAAAAGGAACATTCATAGACATGTAAATAATAGCTATTTATGTATCAAGGGCGTTACTGGGACTATAATGCCCTGAAGGTTTCGACCTGATGGGCATTATAGTCCAGTAAAGCCCGTGGTGCATACAATGCTTTATGTTTTACCCAAAAAAGAATTTTTCAATGACTAATTACATTATTTATTCGCAATATAAAAAATAAGTTGCACCTGTACCTGTATACGTAAGTAGATAATGACTGGTGTTAAGTTTGACTTTTGTTTCTGTCAGTTAGTCAGTTGGCATTTTTATTTTTAAAGATTTGCTCAAAAAGGAAGAAATTCCACAAAAAATAAAAGAAAAGGCCATAAAAGCGACCGAAAATCTTTTTCCAGTTAAATCAAGGCAAAGTATGATCAGGAGTATGGCATATTTTTGGGATTTTGGAAGATGCGAACGCAATTCTTCAAATAAGCGAAAAAGTTTTAATGGCATATTTCCAGGAACTGGTAAGTTATTGATTTTATTTTTTAAAACATATGTTTAACAAACTTTATTATTTTTTGTCGGAAAAATACAGTCGGAACCCCTCTGGACCAAGTATTCCACTAAGGTCTACGTTGATGGTCTATGAAAATATAAAGGGATTTCGCAATACCGTCCCATATCTTTTTAAAGTTAAGTCGAAAGGATACGTCGAAGAAGTCTAAAGTTTTGGAAGGAGAACAAATATTAAAATTTATTAAGAAGGCTCCTGATGATATCTACTTGGTACACAAAGTCATATTGGTAATGGGTGCTTTTGGGGTTTAAGACGAGATGAGTTGGTCAAAATGACCATTGATGACATTGAAGATAGAGGAACAGTTTTGGTTATAAAGGTGCAGAAACTAAAACTTCAACTTCAAAAAGTTTACTATTGAAGAAGATTTAGGCGCTTTAAATTTAAAAAAAAGTACACAACATTAAGCCCAAACTGGAATAAAGGAGCGAAGATTTTTTTCTTACCTATAAAAAGGGGTCGATGTACAGTACAACCCATTGGAAAAAATACCAGGACGTCAACATTGATCGCAAATTTTTTTAAACTGGATAATGCAAAAACACACCGGTTACTGTTTTCGCATCATCAACTTTACTTGTTGAGGCAGGTGCTTCTTTTAAAACCCGCTAAAAAACAGGGGAAAGGGAAAAAATTTCTTCAGTAGCTGAAGGATAAAAGAAGAAAGTTTCATCCAAAAACAAAGTAGCCAAAATGATTGCCAATTCATTTAAATTTCCCGAGTTAATTCCGTATCGACTATTGAAAATTCTTTATTGGACTTTTTCTTCTATACAAAATAGCTTAGTCTACCACCGCTCTACCATCACAAAAAACACCGACCATTCTATAGTGGGATCAGCTACATTTTCCGGACATTTAAAAATTTTTAAATTTTTTTATTTTTTTTTTTTTTTAGTATTGTTTAGAAAAAAATTTTTTGTATAAACTTGATCTTTATTTGAGAGAAATAAAATTGGATAACAATAAATTTCCATATTAGCCTTTAGGGCATTATAACCCGGCATTATCATAATGCCCTCTTATAATGCCCTAGGTGACCAGGTATTTTGCTATCATAACATATTCCGTTTCTAAGGTATTATAGATCAAAAATAGATAGGTAAAACAAAAAAATAACATAACAGAAAAAAAAATTTATATACTTCTGTGCTTTTTGATTAACATTTTATATTAAAAAAAATATATCCATACATTTGCACAAAGATACAAAAAAATGTTACATATAAATTACATATTTTTAAAAAATGCATTGAAATGTTAAATTATAATTTATTTTTTTTTTTACATAGAAATTTAAACTTGGTTTTACCGATACAAAATAAATAAGGTTTTCAGGAACATCTTACATTTTTATTTTTCGACAGTCCACGAAAGAGTAAAGCTAAAATACCAATAAACTGCTTGTATTTCGAGTAAAGTAATAATCAGTTTATTGATTTAGGTCCTAAATATAGGCAGATTTGGAGTGATGCAGTGATTCCACAGTTTAGACCCTTTAGCTGACCTTCAACGCTTCTACTAAGGAACTAAGGCTATTATTAAAGAGAAATATTATGTGGATAGAACTAAATGGTCATTGTTGTAGAAAAAACGTTTGCCCCAAAATCTATTGCCTAAAATTTTATATATATTTTTTACTTTTATTCAATACAATTTTTAAAAACGGATTACTTACTTATTCTTCCAACAACAATTAATTCTAAAGTCTTTTTTTTCTTTTTTGTTTAGTTTTAAAACAAAAAGTTACAGATATATTTTAAAAATTCTTTATAATAAAGCTTTGGTAATAATTATAACAGAAGAAACGTTTCTTCTGTTAAAACCATCGCAAAAAATAAGTAAATATGTTTGTTGCGCAGGACTTGGCCAACCAGAAGTAGCGAATATGAGCTTCTAGAATTTTTTTTGGACAACCAACATGATTATGTTATTTGTAATGACTTTTACATTTTATTAATGATTACTTTTGATTAATTTTATTTTAATTAAATGCTTTCCGAAAGAGATGTGTACAGGGTGGCATCTTTTCGATGGATTTCCACAGTAATGGGAAGGCTATAAGAGGTAAAGCAAATCTAAGGGTACATTCAATTTTGTTACTACAACGGTGTCAACAGATCGCGGCTAACTTGATTTGTCTTAAAGATTTAGGCTGTTTTTTTTTTAATTTTGGCGATTTTAGCACACCTCGGTTACAAGTAAAGATAAAAAAAGTAAAAAGCAAGTTTGTGTAGAAGTTTACGAAGAATCCAGTGGCATGCTCAATTTTGTTTATCAATTACAGTCTTAAAAATATAATGCAAAAATGTTTTTTTAATGGGACACCTTTTATAACATTCTATTGTTTAAAAAAACATCTTAATATTAGTACTACATACTTTATATTTATTTTTAAAAAAATAGCTGTTGGCAAAAAAAGACGAAATAAAAACACCTGTGTAAAATATTGTTTATTATTCATTTTTATTATTTTAATATTTATTTATCATTTATTTATTTATTTATTATTTTCTTTTTTAAGGGATCCAAAAGCAACTAGGTTTTTATCTAGTCTTTTTAGTGTATTATTGCTTGGTTGATTTCTTTCTGGATATCTAGCGAAATAGTTTTAAATTTGTAAAGCATTAGCACTTTTTTTTGCTGTCAATATAACATTCAATAATATTATACGGGGTGATTCCTAAGTTAAGGATTTTTTTAACTGTGTATAAAAGTCGGCAAAATAAGCAACTTTTTAAATATTTTTAACCGAAAAATAAAAAAAAACCATATAAATTTATTTGAATGTGAGCCTATGGGGGCCCGGACATAAAAATCGTTTTTTTCTTATTTACGTTTGTTTTTTTTCTTGTTACTCACCATTTGACCAGTCGCAATGTTTTTTCCGGACAGGGCGAGGGGTTTAAATTTAAATTTTAAATCATTGTTAAGTGACGAAAATGGCACATCTAAAAACAATAAATACGTGGATATGTTCCTCATTTATGGAGAATGTCGTTAATCTGCGACCGTTGCTTGAGATTGTACGTACGACGGTTTCCCTTGTGGGCTCTTCTGGTACTCGTTTTATGGCAAGTCAGATCATTTAAGTAAAAAAAAAAAGGGAGGCAATATTGCGGGGGGAAAAACACGTTTAACGTGTCCAAAACACAACAGCCAGAAGACATCTTGGGGGAGTGACAACACTTAAGACAGGACCGTATTCGACACCTAAATGAATGTAAGTTCCTTGTTTTTAGTATTTTAAAGTTATTTAAAAAGTTGTTTATTTTAACGAGTTCAAATATACACTTAAAAAAACGTTCCCAAGATCACCCTGTTTTCATTTAAATCAAAGAAATGACAAAAACACGACAGTATATAAATCTTACTTCTTGCTTAAATATTATACAAAATATTGCAGTTATTATTTGTTTGTAATCCAACTTGCAACTAAATGCGTACCTAGTTAATTAAAATTAAGAATGAATAAAAAACGGGAAGTTAGCTAATTATAAATTATGTTTATAATGGTAATCAACTTAGGAATTGATAAGTTTATTGCAATATAGATGCTTTATTTTATACAGGGTCTGCATATTTTAAATCTTATAAGGTTTTCCATAATTTTTTTATAAATCATCGATTCCTTTTGAAAATAAATATAAAGTGTGTGATATCCATTAATAAATAATTTCATTAGAAAACAAATAGTTAAATTATATACGGGTTTTCCATTAAAAAAAGCAACTTTGCATTTTATCTTTAAAACCGTACTTGATAAAAAATTATTGAGTATTTTTTTTTTATCTTTGTTGACAACTCACGAAGGATTTGCATATACATATATATATAACTAGACATATACATATACATATATACTCCTAGTCCAGAGTACCGTAGTCCCGGGTTTTCGATGTTTAACCCATCTTTTGCCCCAGTTCCGTAAACCCTGCCCAAGCATTGAAACATGCAAATATTGCATTTCACAGCACCTTTTAGACAACGCGGTAATGCCACCACGGACGTTATTTCAAATAACTACCTAAAGTAAAAAATGAATGCTTCTGGTTTTGGGAAATTTTACATACCCATGCTATTTATAACTTTTAAAATTTTAAAAATGCTCGGTTTTCTTAAGACGAATTAAGTTAGTTAAGAATTCAGTGGTTTCGAAAGTTAAACTTGAGAACGTTTCATTAGATTTGCTCTATCATTTGTGTGTAGATTTCCCAATATTATGAGAATCCATTGAAAAGAAGTTACCCTGTAGAATACCGTGTGTATATAATCTCACAATCTAGTTAAAATGTTACTTAGGCTTGAAAAGATTAAAAAATATAAAGTTTAACTTACTTTACATTTTTTCATTTTTATCTCTATGACAGCACACGAAGCCTTGTATCAAGCCCAAATACTGTTTGTACATTATAAATTCATATTTATTTTTGGTCAGTACATAAGAAGATTATAATATAAATTTATTTTAGGGGTTTTATAATATATAAAATTAAAAAAATTTTCGCATAAAGTAGATTAAATTTGCCCTGGATGTAATAGAAACAGCTCATAAACGGTATGATTCCAATGGATTTCGCAACATACCGAAAAGCATTAAAACCGATTGCATAAAACTTTAGAACGGTAATTACAATAAAGCTTCAAACAGTATAAACTCAAAATAAATTTTTCGATTCGACCGACAGACATAGATTTTAGTAGCGGAGAATGGAGAAGCAATTGAATTGAAATTAAGTGCAAATTGGATTTTGGAAAAATGAGGCGGTTTCATTTGATTAAATAAACACTCTTTTTACTTTTTCCTGGTTATTTTACATGAAACGCGGATTAAATAAAAGTCCTTAACCACTCTTACTGCTCTGCAGTTCTTTGCATTTAAAAAAAAAACAACTAGTTTTTTTTTTCAAACAAAAGTATGTTATTTTTTGAAAGATATAGGTAACATAGATTGTTTTGTTTTATATACTAAAAAAGGTGTTTTTTCATTATCAAGACGAAAAATTTGTCCAATTTTTATGTGGCATAATTCAATATCAGAATAGATTTCTAAAAACTCTTTTTTTGGGAAACAATATTACATGTGTATAGTCCGGTCAAATTAGACCAAAAAAAAAAAAGATAAAAAAATTTTCATCAAACTTAAAGTAGTAAAATTTTATAAACTAATAAAAAATAACATTTCAAAATTACCCATCGTTTCGTACGTGGAAAAAATTGACTTAAGGTCAAGGTGCAAAAAATTGGCTTTTTGCGATTTTCTTCAAAACGGGTTTGTTTATCGTAAAATTACCTCGACCAAAAATTTTTGATCATAAAATTATCTTTAAAAAGTTATCAATATTTTTTTACTAAAAATCATCGTTCCCAAGATATAACGGTTCAAATTGTAAGCGTCATTGTATGCACAAGTTTCCACGCCACCTCTGGGTATGTCTTTGCGCGTTTTCTTAACGTGGTTTCCTCATAGGGCCCTTTTTTGGGGGTGTTGTAATTCCGTTTAATTGGGAAAATTTTTGCATAATAACAAAAATTCCCAAAGGGGTTTGGGAAATTTATAAAAGTGATAGAAATTAAAAAACGTGGGGAAAATGTATTCGCCGATTCATAACCTTCAATTACTTCTTCTTGTTTTGTTCTTCTTGATCTTCTTCTTCTCAAAAAACAAAACAGTCTAACTTTGTTTGTGTTTAGCAGTTTTTTCGGCGCAGGTCGAAGTAAAGTCTAAATTGGTTCTAATGTATTATCAACCAACTTCCAACCCCAATCTTTTGGGTCTAGCTAATAACCAAGCCACACTTGAACTTGGTAATATACCCGAAAAAGATGTTGATGAGCAGCAACTGAGGTTCGGAGGAGACCAGCTAATTGCACTTGTTTTTTTTTTAGTGTTTCTAACAAAAAATGCATATCGATGCTTTTTTAAGCAGGTAGTTTTTTTAAGAGATCCGTAAATAGAAAGTAGAAAGCGAATTCCGTTGGTAATAAATTTTTGTGGAGTTAATTAATGATTTCTTTAAAAAAAACTTTAGCACATTGAACTAAATCTTGTTTTTCAAACATTTTAAAGACTGTTGTTTTACCCCTTCTGTAAAATGTTTCAAGGTTACACTAGCGTAGAAATTAAGGGACTGGGTTTTATTTTATCTGATATTCTTACAGTTATAATTATGTATATTTTAAATGTAAGTTACAATTACCGATAAAAAATATTTTTACTTATATTACAGCTACAGTGATGTGTATACGTGACGTACTAATGCATACAATGACGCTTAAAATTTTTGAATCGTTATATCTCAGGAACGGTGGCTTTTGGGAAAAAAAATATAATTACCTTTTTTATGGATAATTTTATGATCTACAATTTTTGAAAGTAATTTTACGATAAAACTAAAACCGTCAATTTTTTTCCACGTACCGGAATGATGGGAAATTTTAAAATTTTATTTTTAATTATCTTTTGAATAATTTTACTCACTTTCAGCTTGACGTAAATTAATGTACCTTTGAATGTCTAGATTGACCGGAGTAGTATTTGGCTTAGGTTTCCGTTAGGTACTCACTTCGCCAGCACATTCTGTAAATAATTTCCATAATTTTGGGCCCCCTAAGCAAAGCAATGGCAAACATAAAAACAAAAAAATGCTTTCACGGGCATATGCTACCCCCGTGGGCAAAAAATCGACAAAGCAGGTATGAACTGTTTCTGTCAGAGCCCTTTTATTTGTCGTTACTAAGTACGTGTGCTTTGACCGCTACAGGCTGCGCTCCATGCGTGAGTAAAAACAAAAAGAGTTTTAGGAATTAACCTTATCCAATATCAAAAACACTTTTGTGGTACTTCTAGGTAGCGGGGTGAATTTATCTTTGGTCTTAGCAAGTAAAAATCCGGTTTTCTATGCACAATACTCGTTCCCGAGAAAACTATGTATACTTCAAGTCCAAAATTTCTGTCAATGACGCATCGCTCGCTTTTGAGTGCCCCGGGTTGTGTGGGGTCAGGGAATCAATTCATGGCGTGTGCATTTTAGAAAATAAATGATAAAATTTCGTCAAAACATGAAAATATTTTTAACAAGCAAATGTTATTTTCCTACATTTCATAAACCCCTTTTAAAAATTAGTAACAAGCCTATATTATTTTGGTATTATTCGGATTAATGAAAAATGTTTTTTTTTAAAGGGCATAGAACACAAATTTAAGTTTTTGGCGATTTCTTAACGTTTTTTAAAAAAAAAAACATTTTTACTTAATTTACCTTTTTTCGATTTTATTTTACTACATGAAAAATAATAAATTGAGTCTTAACATAAATTAAAAAGATGTAAAAACAGAACGATAGACAATCCATTTAAACCCACTTGCCAATTTACCACCGATCTTGCAAATTCAATATTAAATAATACGTTATTGACACCTCTTCATCAAAAATATCCACTATATAAGGAACACGAGCTAAGATCATCACTTGTAGAATCCAATAACTATTTCGGGCTTTCGAGTTCCATATTTAGGATTTCCATATCGAGGATATTTTGATCAAACTGCGGCCGAGCATGCAAGGTTCATTTCTTTATAAAATGTCATAAAGAAAACTTTACAACTTGGCAACAGGACAACATTTTTAGAATTTGGGACGTAAACGTTTACCTACTTTTTATTGAAAATTAAGGTTTTTTTCCGTTCTTTTGAGTGATTTTTTTAATATTAAAATGGTATGAGTTTTTTTTAATTTTTTTTCGTGCAAAAAGACTGAAATTAAAAGGGAAAATGTCGAAAAATGGAATTAAACAATTCAATTATTATTCTTTTGAAATTCTATAAGAGCGGCCCCCAAAAAAACAGCTTCCCGATTCATGTTTAACAATAAGGATGTGCAAAAAAAAACCCCCATTTTTCCCGTATCCGAATAATTACTATTGTTTATTTGCCTTTTAAAACTTAGAATACCGTACCGGGAAAAAATATCTCTGCGATCCCCAAAGTGGTTAGTTCTGGATTTCGTTCCCGAATACCATGGTAAACATTTTTAAACCCTTATTCGTTCTTTTAACGAAAAATGTGTTTTTTGTAGGCGGATAACTAGTTAAAGGTTGGTTTATTCATTGTTTACTGAATTAAAAGCACTTAACAACACTTAATCTGTATATACAATTATATACACTAAATAAGATAAACTATAATAAATTGGCACAAAACAATATCTATATAGGTACTACTATTACTAGAAATTTACAATATTTTCAATACCCTGTATAGCAATTAAAATTTAAACTCACAAAATCTGTCCATAATCAATAATAACTAAATAAAATCATCGAACAACAAAAAAACCCCGTCGATACGCTTTTTTCAAGTCTCTTCAAGTTGTAAACTAAGGAATGTGTGTTGCCACTTTAATGTCTTCTCGATAACGATGATTTCAATACATATTGGCGTGCTATTTTTTAAGGTCGATCGCTGGCTGGTAACTTATTTTCGCGAACTATGACAACGTGGCGATGAAACTTTTGGCGTTCTGTTATTTAAGCGGAAAAAATTTTCATAGGCAAAATCATTTACTAGTGTTAGATTTTTTTTTCAGCCGCTGTCGTTGGGTGGCCCGGGATTAAATGAGTCACTGACAGAAATTTTTTTGGGCTTTAGGTATAGTTCAATAAACAAGGTCAAAGTAAAAGTTTATTATACTTATTAAAAAAAATACATTTATTTAATTGACATGTTGGTTGCATTCAGATGGATGTTACTACCTACAATACTTTTTAAGTCCAGAACATTCTTGTAGAATAAATTTATAACATACGTTGCCAATAATTTTACTACATTTTTAAATAAATTTGATGCTGCTGATAATTTAAGGGCTTTTGTGTTATCACTAAGGCGGTTACAAAAAGATGCTGCACACATTCAATAAAGAAAAAAAACGCTAACTCAAAATCTCCCTAAGCTCAAATAAGACCCCCACAGACCTCCTTTTTTTTAAGCAGTTTTAATCGTGGCGATCAACATTGCCAGTTTGTGGGCGAAAACCGAACATAACACC
>JAHBCN010015982.1:0-20211 GCA_019359885.1 Listronotus oregonensis
TGGAATTATTCAAAATTAAACAAGAATATAAACCATGTAAAAAAAGTTGATAATTGCTATTGTTTATAAATATGTTGTTATCAAATTTGACAGATTACATTTTGAACCAAACGACCGATTGACAATTTCGACATATCAAATAAGTGCCTTTTCAGTTTTTCCCATACCATATTTTAAATAAGTTTTTTTTCCTAATAAGTGCAAAGGGTATTTCCGCACGCGCAGTTAGCCGAACGACGCAAAGGGGGATTTGGGGATAAGCTTTAAGTGGGAAAAAAGTCATTTTCGCAATATTAGAACAATATTTTTTCTACTTGCGAAGTTTTTTCTACAAGCGTTTTTTTAAAGAATATGATTATTAGAAATATACGAATATTTGAAAAATTAAAAATAAAAGAAAAAATTTAAATTTTTATTTTAACTGATTATAAAAAAAAAAACAATATTAATGTTAAAATACAATTAGTTGCATGTTGAAGGTTTATGGCCGATTTCAAATGATTTCTTAGGAACGTCGATGATGGTTCGCTGCTCGATTTTAAAGACGAAATTTTGTGTTTTAGCTGATTAACAGCGCTGTGGAACAGGACATTTCATCTGGTTTTTGAAAGTTTTTGGCTTGTTGCATTTAATTTTTTTTATTAACCCCCTTTTTTTGTAGCCTGTTAATTTTCAATGTATCCTCGGCTCCGTTGTCGTTTTAACCGCCAAACCCGCTTTATATCTATGAGCCTTTTTTCCGGAATTTGCAAGTAACGTTGCAGAAGATCGCCGGAAGCTGGGCCGGTATATAGCTCTGGATTCGGCAACTTTAAAAATCTCAGAGGGCATTTCCCAAATGTTTTGATCCGAAAGCATTGTTTGTGCAAAAAATTCCCCTTTCCCCGTCGTTGATCTCTTCAGACAGGACGAAAGTACGTGAGGTATAGTTTTTGCGTCTGGAATCTTCACAACAATTAGGTTGCCTTTGTCCTCGATGTCGGATGTTTTCTTTTTTGGGTTTTCCCCGTTTTCGGGGCCACAACCCCGAAAATGTAATTTTTTCAAAAGATATTTCATCAGGTGCTTCATTAAAAATGGGGGTATTTCTTTTTTTAAAAAAAATCCTTGACTGAAACCTAATTTTGTTTTTTAATAAATGCTGCTCTTATAAAACTTGCCGATATCTACATTTTTCTTGTTTTTTAAAACACTTTTCAGTGGAGTAGTGTTAGTGTTAGAAGCGGGCCCTGGTATATGAAAAAAAAATCAAATGTATAAGACCCTTTTTTGGACCACTTTGCAAAATTACCTTTTTTTAAAAGAAACCGGATTGTAAAATTATTGTGTAAAAATAGGGGACCGAACAACCAAAAAAAGGGGGTAAAATTCGCCTTTTTTTTGCCATCATATTCATAAAAATTAAATTAAATTTATTTAATTATTTTTATAAAAGTCCAAGTTTTTTATTTATTTTTTAAATGAATTGGCAAATACAAAAAAAACCTTTTTAAATTTGCTATTGTTATTGAATTTTTGTCATTTTAAACGTTTTTTAATCTTTTTTTAAAAAAAAAAACCATGATGCGTTAACGCCCAAAATAAATAAATGCTATTTACAGGCATTAAGTGTTATTTTCAAGAAAAAAAAAATTTTTTTAAAAGCGCATCATATTTTTTTTAAATAAAAATAAAAAAAAAAGTGTAAAATGAAAAAAATTAATAAAAGTAGCAATTTTAAAAATTTTTTTTTTTTTGGACTCCAACATTGTATAAAAAAAAAAACTTGGCTTTTATAAAAAAAAAAAATGGTCCAAATTGAAATTTAAATTTTCACGAATATGATGAAAGGCCGAATCTTACCCACGTCCTTTTTAAAACGTGATTGATGGATACGAATAACATGAAGTTTTTTTCTATGTGAATATGGAGGTCTATAGAGAAATCTAAAGGGTTAAAAAAATCATGCAACAAACTCCGTTTTTGTCTTTTTTTATTTTTTTTATTCTGCAACAAGCGCTATACATTTTGCGATTTCTAAACCATCCTGCCCTGTAGGAAAATTAATTACGTGACTTTTCTCTTTCTACAACTTTTCTTAATTACCAACTAATACAAATTATAAGCGATTAAAGTAGTGTTTTTTTCCCTTTAAAATTTTTTGTAGGGTTTCCAGCAAACACTCTGTCATAACATTTTATAAATAAACGTTGGGATAAAATACAATGGGCGTTTTTATTGGGCGTCTCCATCTCGGTCCGACGTCAGGCTCCGGAGACTAATTTTGCCCGATTTAATCTTAGTTTAAAAAACCCGCATCTCGGCCCAAAATATATTTAATTAATTTATTAAAATATCGTAAGAACCCACTGGCCTATTTTTATTATGAGGAAGCTAATTTTGGCGCAAAATAAAAAGTATAAACTAAGCAGAACCGTCTGTGGTTAGATTCATGTGAATGCTGATGATTCGAAGAAGTTAATACTCCGTCAGAAGAATCTTTAAAAGTTTTTTTAATAAGCACCACATTTATCTTTAATCGCTTTCCAAAACAATTTTGGTTTGCTCTTTTAAATTTAGATCGATTTAAAACGTTGACTATAAATTTATCTAAATTCAGCAAAACTACTTATCCTAATGTTGTCTCAGATTTAACAAACTAGCTGGATATTAATTTTTTTTTTCTTTGCACAGGAATGCATACAGCCACTACATTTAACGTATTATATTTAAGTTTTATAACCAATTGATTTTTTAATTAGTATCTGTATAAAATACATAAAAATTCGTATAAAGAATTATTATACCTTAAAAACCCTTTACAATATATAATAAGGATTCATACAGACATACACTTCGAAATAAGTCACAAATTGGGAGCTGCTTGCAAAAAAATAAAAAAAATGCATGACAAGGGCACACGCTTCAAGCCATGGGGGGGTTTTTCTAGGCCTTTTTTTAATTAACACAGAGGAAATTTTACCAGGATAAAGGGATTACAAATAAGGATAGAAGATTGGGTTTTTTCAAGTCCCTCCCCTTTCTAAAAACACATCTTTACAAAAAAAAATAAATGCTTTTAAACCCCCTTTTTTCTTCTGTATTATAGTATTATAGACTAATGATTGAAAATTCATCGGTAGTAATTTAAATTTAAGGGTAACTTAGTTAAAAAAAAGTTGGAAGCATTCTTATTCTGTTCACACTCAAAGTACCAAATGGTCCATATCATCGGTTTTGCCTTTTAGTTACTTTATCGGTATCAGAGAGGCCCATTTTATGAAGCATATATTTACGTTTCCAAAGTCCATAACTGCTGGAAAAAAAGGTTTTAAAATAACAGTTTCTATTAAGTTTTGCATATTTTATTAAAGGTTTGGCAACAAGGTTGGGATATGTTCAGTGTATTTATTTATGTTCTGGCGTCATAGCTCTGATGGATATTAAAAAAAAAACCTAATTTTTTTCCCATTTTTTGTAGATATTAACTACAATACACTTTGCTGGTAAACCCCATAATCTAATTACCCCAATTTCCCCAAGAAGGTTTTATTGCATGTCGGGCCGAGTTAGGCTTTTAAAAAAGGGAAAATAAAATTGTATACCATGATAATTTCTTTTGGGGTTAGTTGGTCACGCCCGTTTTTATTTGCTTCCCCCGTTCCTCTACTCTCTAATCATTGAAAAATTTTTTTTTTTAGAAAAGGGCCCCCCGTATTTTTTCTCATGGGAATTGGCTCCCGGTGAAATGGGCTGAAATCGATATATTATGCTGTATTTTTTGTTACCTGAAGGAAAATGGATTTTGTCCCTTGGGCACGAAGCTCCATTATGAGTATTTCGGGGTCCTACGGAACTTTTCGATTGGTTACCCTTTTTTGAAAAATTAGTTAAAAATTCAATAGTCCATATTGATTTTTCGACATCAGATTTGAATTCAGCGACCTGAAAAACATAAAAAAAGGAATTGATTTTACCTATTTCGATTGCTTATCGCTGGTTGACCCTTAGTCAATTGTCAAT
The DNA here is from genome assembly GCA_019359885.1 of Listronotus oregonensis. NCBI lineage: Eukaryota > Metazoa > Arthropoda > Insecta > Coleoptera > Curculionidae > Listronotus > Listronotus oregonensis. The sequence goes on from JAHBCN010015982.1 coordinate 4,003, forward strand.
ATTGACTTTTTGACATTAGATTTGAATTTAGTGACCTAAAAACATGAGAACGTTTACTTTTTTTATATTTTTATGCATTAGACTATTGAAATATAACCTTTTGAATTTGTAAATAATGATCGATATGTGTTGCTTTGGGTTTCCAAAAACCCCAAAAAACCGGGGAAAAAAGGAGTTTGTGCCCTTTTTCTCAGTACGAAAAAGGCTACAACATATATCGATTTCAGCCATATCCACCAGGGTCACTTCCCCCAAAAACGCATAATTTAGATTCGTGACAATTAAGACTTTTTTTAGAATACTAAAAATTCAACCATTTTCACCGGGGCCATTTTTCCTAAGAAATGTGCAAGGTCCTTTTTATTAAAAAAATATGTTGGTTTTTAGTTTTTTTTTCAATTTGACCATATAGGTTTTATATCCTTATGACACTCCACGAAGGCTTGTATGATCTAGGTAAGGTGGGGGTTGACTTTTGGAAGTCTAACCCATTTTTTTTTTACTGACCGTGCTTAATTTACTTAAATTTTTTTGGGGTATTAGGGGGAAAGCGGTATTTTAACATGGCAGCGGCCATAAATGTTAAAAATTGAATAACCTAAGTAATTTTCAGAGGGTAGTTTAAAAATATTGCCCATCTGGCGAAAAAAAACCCCAAATATATTTTTTTATTTATATCCTTAGTGGTAAAAAAAAAAGTTTTAATATTTTTTTTAAAATACCCGCATTATATAAAAAAGAACATTTTATTAAAATAATCCCCTATACAAGATATGCTAAAGGCCGAAATTAGTTTATAATATAACGCTATCATTAGATCTATTTAGTTCCTGTTAGCCTTATTGGACTCCTGTAGTTTAGACAGAACCGTTTTAAGTTTATTTTATAACTTTATACTTGTGATGACGAAGTTTAGGAAACTTAGTATAATTTTGCAGTTCATCACATTGTCTGTATCAGAATAAAAAAAAACCTTTTCAGGCCCCAGACTATTTAATGATTTTAGCATTGTAGATATATATGGTGTGACGGATTTATTTATTGAAAAGCCCTTGTTGGGTACAAGCCAAAGGAAACTTTATATAATGAGAACATCTATGGTTCTGGTTTTGGGGTATGCTCAGTCCTATTTACCTCTTTAAACTAGCAGGTCGCCTGAAACAGAAAAAGTGAAAAACCCTCCAAAAAACCCAAAAAATCTTAATACTTATCTCCGTTTCGGGGACAAGGCTCTTACTCTTCTCAAGATAAAAATAATGTATACAAACTCAACCAAAAATTAAATAATAAATAAAATTAAAATTGTTAGGTTTTGATAAAAATTGTAAATATTTTAACCAACCAGCCAAATTAAAATTTGGTTCTTCCAAATTGAGGAATCACTTTTTTATAAAATCAATCAATTTATAACTAATATATCTTTTAAAAATAATTTTTTATTGTTTAAATTTTGTTTATAACAAATTAATATAATTCTACCAAATAGTCTGCTTTACAACTCCCTTTTTTACCATTATTTTATTAAAATGTCAAGAAAGGGAAGTTGTGGTTTATCCTTTTTCTAAAGTGTAATTAATAATAGGTTCTTGTGTATTAATGTGTGTTAAAAATGTATTTAAACAATATTCGTCATGTTAATAAATCAAAAAAAAATTTTTACAAATTTTTCCAAAAATAAAAATTTTTAATCAAAATTTCCTACAAAATTAGAATTAAAATTTCGATAAAAATATTACTTAATAATGTTGGTTAAGTTGAGCCCATGGCCATGCAGAAGTATATTTATGAAAGTCACTGTTATATTGGAAATATGTTGTTTTTACACAAAAAGTTAATAAATCAAGAATAGAGTTTAGGTTTAGTTTGGACATCACTTTTTAATTTAATTCGGACAATTTTTAATGTTTTATCGACAGGGACATTTGTAAATAAACTAACAATCAAAACTTACCAGGGTGTCATTTGGATCTATGTCAGTGTGTAATAATTGTTCTAAAGATTGTTGAGAATTTTAAATGTATGGGTCAGTATAGTTTAACAATTGTACCTGTTTTGGGGAATTTCCAATTTTTTTTCCCTATATTTATAGTAAATCTATTTGGCATTTCTAAAAAAAAAGCATATTCTTAAATATTTTTTGATAATTTAGTTGCAAAGCAATTTAAAAAAAAAATAAGCCCAAAAATATCTTAAATACTCTCTTTTAGAGACATAGCCTAAGTAAATTGGGAGACATAACTTATAAGCTAACATAATTTTTCAAATTATTTAAATAAGATTTTTTTTTTACTTTTTCTTACAAATCATCTCTATAAGAGACAAGTGGTAAAGTAACATTTTTTACGATATTTTTAAAACCTAAGACCTTTTGTTTTTTTTTTTTAAAAAAAATGTATGTTTTTATCGTATTTTTAAAAAAAAATTATTTTTTTTGAATATTTTCGCTTTAGCATTCATAGAATTAAAAGCAGGCTTTAATTTGTTTAAAGGGGTGCTAAAAAAAATAGTAGGAAAAAAACCTTTTCAAAAACAAGCTTTTTTTTACATGTACTAAAAAAAAGAAATAAACTATAAATTTAAAAATTAAATCATCAATTTATTACATTACACAATGGCATGATGCGTGAATATAAAAAAAAAAAAATATATAACCATATAAAAAAAAAGTAAATAAAAGATTACAAAAAAGTTTTTATTATTTTAAACGAGATTAATTAATATTTTTTTAAAATAAAACTACCAAATACGACAACCCCCATATTGTTTTCAATGTTAAGTTTTTTTTTTTTAGCGTTTTCCCATATTACGTAACCATGGAAGAGGATTATAAAGGCAAGCAGCGATAACTTCCTAGAATCGACTTGTTGATTCATCAAACAAAAAATTTTTTTTTCTGCAGAATTTAAAATTCAAAATTTTTAATATATATATTAAAAATATAAATTAATTAAAAATATAATTATTAAATTTATTATTAAAATTTAATTAGAGTTATTTATTTTTATATTAAATAAAAAATAAATATTTTATTTAATTTAATTTAAATCTTTAAGTTACAAATTTATTTTTTATTAAAGGAAATTTAAACAAGTTTTACTATATAAATTGTTATTTTAATTAAATCCACCCATTAATTTTTATTAAGGGGGTTTGAAATTTAAAAAGTTTTTTTGCTTTTTTTTAGACTTAAAAAAAATTTTTTTTTAAAAAATTTTGTTTATTAATTTATTTAAATTTTTTTTAGTTTGGTTTATTTGAACCTATCGGGATAAAAATAATTCGCCATCGCCAAAACTAATGATTAAATGGTATAAAAAAAAATTTAAAAATGATTTGGGGGAAACTCTTTAAAATTTTTATTTAAAATTTAACCAAAAACCTTTTTTAAAAACTTGTAAAGGGGGATTTAAAGTTAAAAAGAATTAGTTGTAAAATTTAAATAAAAAGTTTAAGCCTAAATTTAAAAAAAAAAATTGATAAAACAATTTTTAAATTTTTAATTTTTTTTTGTAGAAAGACCGAAACCCCAAAAACCAAAATTATTTTTAAAATTACGAATAAGTAGTAATTTTGCATGGTAATAAAAAAGTAAAAAAAATTTTGCTGTTCTGCTTGTCGACCCGGAATTAAAAAATGGCGATTTGCATTAATTTTATTTAAAATTTTGCAAAAAATTTCCCTTTGACAATAAACTGTTTAAAAATGTGTGTCATGTAATTAAAATATTTTTCTTTATTATCATCTTCTACGGGATAGTGCTTTTAATTAAAAATTTTATGTTTCATTCTCTTCCGATTTCTAGTCATTGTTCTCATTTAATATTAAATTATTATGATTTTGTAGCAATAATTGAATAGTGAAAAAAAAGGTAGAGGGCCAAGCCATTAACTTTTTTTCAAATTTCATTATTTTTCTTTTTAATCAAAAAATCACTTAAATAAAAAGTTCGACAATACCGCCCACGAGTAAATTGAATTTACGCGACATAGAAAAAAAAATGTTTAGTTGATGTTTCACAAATTAAGTGAAAAATGAGAATTAAATTTAGTTAAATGTGTTGTATAAACACTTTTTTAAGGCCTTAAAATTAACATTTTACTAATGCCAATACCAGAACTCTAAGATTAAATTGATTTATAAATCCTTTAAAATTAAAAAAAAATGTAAAAGTTATAATAATATTTTGACACCTGGCACGTATGAACATTTGTTATAAACAGTAATGTTTGGCCTGCAGTAAACCATTTTTTTTTTAAGAAAAATCTTTAAATAAAATTTACGGGTTTTTTTTAAAGGGTTCGTAGGGACCAAAAATTTTTTTGGGGGAAAAACATTCATTTTTGTAAATTTTTCCCAAAGTTGATAATAAAAAGATAAAAGGGAAACTTTTTTTTGCTTTTTTTTTTTTATTTTTAACCTGACCTATAAAAATTTGGGGTCGGGTTTTTGGGAGAAAAATTTTTCCCCTTTTAAATTTTTTCTACTAAAAGGGGGGGAGCGCTTACCCTTTTTTTGGCCTTTTTTTTGAAAAAATTTACCGGGGTTTTAAAAAAAAGTTTAAAAAATCTGCATCAAAAAAAATTTTAAAAAGCTTAGAGGTTCTGGGTAAAAGCATTTTAAAAATATGCTTTTTTTTTTTGGGGGTTTAAATTTTTTAAAAGATAGTGATAGTTTTTTAAAATGTGATCAAGGTTTCCCCGGGGAAAAAAACCCGGCCCCAACCCCCAAAATCACCCTCAAAAATCCGGGGGTTTGGAAAACCTTTTTGGGGGGGTTTTGGGGTTTTTGGGGATTTTGGGGTTTTTTCCCCGAAAGCCCCTTTATCGGTGAAAAAACAGCTTTAAAAAATTCCAAAAAAAAAAAAAATTGCGGGATCCAAAAAACGTTTTTTCGAAACCTTGGAAAAAAATATACTTTTTATCAATGGGATTTAAGTATTATTTTTAAAAAACCGGGCAATTTCTAATTAAAAAAAATTTCACATTAAAAAAAAAATTTTTACCGCCCCTAAAAATTAAAAGGTGGGAATTTAAAAATTTTTCGTCGGGATGATTGATTATATTTCTATTCTATCATTGTATGTATTGTATTGGTAAAGGGTCTCTCTCAACAACCCTTTTTTCCCACTTGACCCTAGGGAAATTTTGGTGGAACCCAATTACCCCCCCTTCCCCAATTTTCGCGAAGTTGAAAATGTTAGGGGGGGCCCTTTATTTATATATTAATCAAAAATGTCCTTTTTGATTATTTAGCCTTTGGTGTGTTAATTCCATACTTCCATAGTATATGTTCCGCAATTTCGCCTAATCGTCAAAAAACCACAGCGTTTATTGTCAGTTTTCCCATTTTTTGAGGTGGTACCTTTAAACCTAACCTCTTTTTTAAGCCCTTTTCTTTTATTTTTTAGGCGATTGTAGATGAATCTCTTCCCTTTTTTGGCCCAAACGACCAATTTTCATTTTTAAAAAAGGGTTTAAAAAGCTTGAGATTTTGGTATATGGAAAAGAAATTAAATTTAACCCAAATTCGGGGCCTATAACTTAAAAATTTCCATTTTTCAAAAAAACGGATTTCAAAATTATTTAAAAAAACCCAAAAACCCGGGTTTTTAAAAAAAAATTAAAATGATCGTTATATTAGGGTTTTTAAAAAAATTATCGTTTTAAATGGGGTTTTAAAAGTTTTTCCTTTAACCATGCCCCTTTTTTCTTTTAAAGAAAAAAAAACGTTATCTTTTTCGGGTTTTTTACCAAAAAAAAATTTTTGAATTTTTTTTTAAAAATAAACCCTACTTTTCTAATTTTTTTTGGAAAAAAAGTTGCAAATTCACTCAAATAATATCTAATCTTTAAAATAATTAAATTTAATATTTTGCTTTTAGTTTAAATAATTTTCAACTTTTATTTTTAAAAATTTTCTGAGTTCTTTAATTTCTGCATAGGTTTTTTTTGTCATTTTTTTTTTTATTGTTGCTGGCTAGAAAGCCAAAACCTAATATGAAATTTTTTTAAATTTGGGGGCTTGCTCCGTTTCTGTCTGACAAAAAATTACGCCCGACCGACTGGGTTCGGCCTCGTCCGCCACCCGATCTTGTCTTCGGGAGAAATCTACCGTATTTGCATGTCAATGAAATTTTCCCGGGGTCATGACATCGAAATAATTTATTTGGGTTATTTTTTTATTCACAACTCAGCCGATTCCGGTCAATGAATAGCCGTGATTTTAGCTTATAATAAAAGTTCACCTTTTAAAAAAGGAAATTTAGGTTGTTTTGCCGGTCGTCACTTGTTGCTGTTCCCCAAAAACGTTTTTCCTTTTTTGCTATTTTTGTAGCACTTTTTGATTTTTCAAATAATTTGTAACAATATAGTTTAATCAGTGATTAATGTCCCTACATGAGGGTTTAATTTTTCCCTGTTTTTTTTTTAATTTATTAAAGCATAAATCATCTTGAAAATAAATGATTAAAATGTCATTACTAATTGTCCTGAGGTAAATAAATGAAAAAACTAGCACATATCATGTGTCAAATGTCACTTGTCGCCTGTCAATAACTACAAGACTGGAATAAGCTGTCAAGTGTAAGATAGTTGTACTAAACCTTGTTGGGTTGCGTTTAGGAGTTATTGACTATTATCGAAATTTGGCCCCTTATGATTATTGTGTTTGAAACTTCTACTAAAATTCAATAGTAGTAAATAAATCCCAATGACCCATTTAAATTTCCCAGAAATTGTTTTTTTTTGACAAATAAATTTTAAGGTTTTCTGTTAAAATTCCATGTGTTAAAAAAACTTCAAAAGGTAAAATTTTAAAAACATATTGGGCTAATAATTTTAAAATAAATAATATAACTTTTTAAATTTTTACAATTTTGTGATTTTTTTTTTTTTTTAAAAGGGTAATGTTCCAGAAATTTTTTAATTTTTTTTTCCAGAACCCTTTCACGTATATTTATATTGTAAACTTTACTGCGTTTTTTGTTTTTCCAAAAACACACTCCTATTTTAGAAAGAACTTTTGATTGTTAATTACTGCCCAGTGTTGATAACAATGACAATTAGGAAAAAAGCAATAGGTATTTTTTACTGAAAAAGTATAATTTGTTTGTTAAAAATAAACGCGTTTTAACATTTTCATATACAAACGTGCGGTAAATAGAGTTAAACGCCATATTTTTAGTGCGGTAACAACCACTTTTCCGCACTAGCGCGGTATACTGAGACTTCCTGCAAAACTCAGTTTTGTTGTTTAGTATTTGTGTTTTTTATAATTTAAAAAAATCCCAATAAAAATACTAGATTGGTGAGTACAATTTTTATAAAAAATAAAACAAGATAAAAAATTAAAAATTTAACTAAAAATTTAATAATATATAAGTTAACAGGTAATACTACTAAAAATCGGTGATTAACATTTTATCAGATTTTGAGGACACTGAAACAGTGTTTATGGAAAAAATGAATACTTTTGGAATGGATCTCGTACGGTAATGGTTTTTTAGAGCCGTTAAACCCTAAACTTTACTTGCGTGCGTTAAAAATCTAGGTACTGCACTTAATTTGTAATATACCATCTAGCAGCTCAAAAATAACATATGTTGTTACCTGTCTTGAATATGTTTAATTGGCTTTAATTTGGTTTTGTTTATTTAATATATATTTTTTTAATTTGCCTCCACCCTAATATATTCTCTTTACGTACGCACTTGGCTAAAAAAATCTCAAAATATGATTTTTTTCTAAACTAACTTTGATACTTAATTTGGTTCAAATTATTTATGGAGTTTTTTTTATGTTTTTAATATTGATTTTGCCTCTAAACATTTTTGTTAACGTCACAACCAAAACCTCTTTTCAGCCAATTAATTTCAATAAATGTTCTCTCAAAATATTTTTTATTTTGATCTCTTAATATACTGGGTGACCCAGCTAACATGTAATTACCTTCAAATTTAATTTGCAGGTTTAACCGGAAGTAACTACAAGTTTTTTTAATGCCACTTTATGTTTTTCTAGCCCAAAAATTTTCTTTTAAAGCTTGTATCACATGTAACATTTACTTTTAAAATGGTGTCAAAAAACAATTATTTAAATAAGCTTAGTAGGTCATAATATACCGCTTACAATATAATAAAATGATTTGGAAAAACAGATATCTTACAGTGGGCTTTAAATTGTTTTGGCCTGCTTAATGTCAGTGGAGGGTGACTTGATTTTTCCTATTTCGAAAAAAAGTCTAAAGCAATATTTTTAAAAATAAATAAAAACAGCATACTTTTATTTTTTTTATTGTATAAAACAAAAATTGTTGTCGTTTCCTAAAACAACTCGCACTTTTTAGTTTTTTTTCCGAAATATGAAAAATCTAGCCACCTTCGACTAACATTAACCAAGCCAAAATGACGTAAAAGATATTGCAAGATATCATCCGTTCTTTCCAAATCACAGCATATCCTGGCTTACTAAAGCTTATTTAAATAAATGGTTTTTGGTAGTCTTGGGCGTAATTGTTCGGGGTAAGGAGCGCGCGATTTAGTTCGAAGTCCTATTACGAATTAGTTCGTTCTTTTAGTTCGCTAGTTCTTATGCACGACTTATAATGCAAAACATTAAAAAGTGTTCTACGATCGAAAATTTTTTTTTGGTTTTATATTTCAGGAGGCCTTAATATGGCTCTAAGGCTTAGAGCCATATATGGCTTAGAGTCTAAGCCATATTGAGACCCCTGATTTAACTACGGAATTAAAGCTTCATTATTACTATACTTCAAATCCAAAATTTCTGTCAATGACGCATCGCTCGCTTTTAGAGTGCCCCGGGTTGTGTGGGGTCAGGGGAATCAATTCCAGTGGCGTATGCATTTTAGAAAATAAATGATAAAATTTCGTAAAAACGTAAAAATATTTTTCACAAGAAAAAGTTATTTTCTACATTTTTATCAACCCTTTAAATTAGTAACAAGCCTATTTATTTTGGTATTATTCGGATTAATAAAAATGTAATTTTTTGTAATTTTGCACACCCCCTATTTTAAGGTCATAGAACAAAAATTTTGGGTTTTTTTTTGGCGATTTTTCAACGTTTTTCCAAAAAAAATACATTTTTTACTTTAATTTTACCTTTTTGATTTTATTTTGCCATGAAAAAAATAAAAAAATTTTTAGTCTTAACATAAATTAAAAAAGATGTAAAAGCAGAACGATAGACAACCCAAGTTACACCACGCCAATTCACCCCCGATCGATCTTGCAATTTCAATATTAAATACGATATTCACACGCATTGCTTCATCAAAATATCCACAATATAAGGAACACGAAAGCTCTGAGATCATCAGCTTGTAGAACCCAAAAACTATTTCGGATCTTTGTGTTCCATATTTAGGATTTCCATATCGAGAATTTTGGGATCAAACATTGGGGCGAGCGAAGAAAAAGGTTGCATACCTTATAAAAATGCCATAAAAAAAACTATTACAACCTGGTAACGGGTCAACATTTTAAGAATTTCGAGTTGAATTAGGACGTAAACGTTTTACCTACTTTTTATTGAAAATTAAGGTTTTTTCCTTACTTTTAAGGTGTTTTTTTTTAATATTAACATAGTATGAGTTTTTTAAATATGTTTTGTGTAAAAATGACAGAATTTAAAGGAATTTGCTAAAATGGAATTAAACAATTCAATTATTATTTTTTAAATACAAAAAGGGAGCCAAAAAAAAGCTTCTGATTCATGTTTAACAATCGAAAAGTAAAAAGTGTGCAAAAAAATAAAAAAAAACGATTTTCCCAGTATCCGAAAAATTACAAAATTGTTTTTTTTTCCTTTTAAAACTCTGAATCCCGTACGCGAAAAAACTTTTGTTAAAGTTGCACATATCTCACAGCATCCAAAGTGGTCAGTTCTGGTTTCGTTCCCGAATCCCATGGGTAAACATTTTTAACCATTATTCGTTCTTTTAAAGTTAACTGAGTTTTTTTTGTAGGCGGATAACTAGTTAAAGGTTGGTTAATATTCATAGTTTCAGAATTAAAAGCACTTAACAACACTAAATCTTTATATACAATTATATACACTAAATAAGATAAACTATTATAAAATTGGCACAAAACAATCTATCTATATACTACAAATATTAGAAATTTATAATATTTAGAAAATACCCTGTATAGCAATTAAAATTTAAACTTACAAAATCTGTCCATAATCAATAATAACTAAATAAAATCATCGAACATCAAGTCTCTTCAAGTTGTAAGCTAAGGAATGTGTGTTGCCACTTTTATTGTCTTCTTGATAACAATGATTTTAATACATATTGGTGTGCTATTTTAAATGTCGCATTGTGACACATGGTTGAAAAGACAACTTTAAGACGAATCTGGCCAAATTATAGGTACTTTTAGGTAAACGGAAAGTAGCAAAAATAAGTCCTGAAAGAAGGGAACTAGCCTCTACGGAAACTCTTAGAACTTTAGAATAACATCTTAGTGAATAAGAAAAAAATCCTCTGTTGCATCCATTGGATCACCCGTAAGGTTGCTAGGTTTTTCACAAGGCAAGGGAGCACTTCTTCTAGCGAGAGTGGGGAGGGGGTTGCGTTGTGTTGAAATAATAACAACAAAGAAATAAAGTATACTTACTTCTTATATGTACATATAACATCAACTATAATATTAAAATAAATCCCTCTAAAAATAATTTCTTCACATTTTTATTAAATAACGAAAAGCAAATATAAACTTATTAAGAACGTTTATTTTATGCCCAACATGGGATTAGATTGTTCAGAAACCTGATGTATTTATTTCGGGCTTTTAAGTGGATATTAAATCCTGTTCTATGAACAAGTGCTGAAAAATGCACCTAACTTCATAAATTAGTGATCAGCTGATTTATTTTAAATAAAATTTTACTGAAAAGTCCTCGTTGGATATACGCCAAAAAACAAAATGGTATCGCTTTGATCCAGGTTCGGGATATAGAGAGTGAGCTCACTCAGTCCTGTTGGCCCCTCTGAACTAGCAGATTGCATGAAACAAAAAAAAAAGCTCCCAAAAATCTAAACAGGCATCCATGCTCCTTTTTGTGTGTACCTAACGAAGATTTTTTAATAAAAGAATAGTGGCAAACAGTACAGAACTTATCTGGAATCTTACAGCGTTTAAACAACATATTTGTTCCTGATTTGATTTAATATAAATTTCGCGATCTCTTGGTATCGTGAAATATAAAATGAGCGGGAACTCAACTTTCAACAAATTTACAAACGGGATTTTTTTAAATAAGAACAAAAATGACGATTACACTACTTCCTCATGTTATGCATTTTCCATCAGTAGTGGACGTATTAAGAAAGTAAACGGATGAAATGCATTTGTGTACATTTTTTTAAACTAATTATAGTTTCAGTACAATCCTGGAGGTCCTCCAGTGTCTAGACTGAGGATGTAAAAGGGCTTTCACCCTAAAAGCGCACGTCGCGGAAACTATCTGTCTACAGTCCGACGCCCCTTTGCTTTAGAAAAGAAAGATCATCTAATAGGAATATAAGATGCATTTATTTAATTCTACGCAATATTATTTAAACAGTAGAGATGCTACTGTTTTGTTATTTACATTACAAATAAAGTATATATGTAGTTTAAGACAATTTAACATATTTTTTAAAGGAGTATACACTTAAAATCAACAAAAAATTATGTGTGTATAGGGTAAGCCAACGATTAATAAAAGTGAATTTTAGCGATATACATACAATATTTAAACAAAATAAATCTCTCATAGTCTGCTTTTTATCTTTGAAAGATTTTCAATATTTCTAAATTGCTTATTTACAGGGTTATCCAAAGTAAATGTCTTCTGCTGGTAACTTTGCTATTAGTACAAATACAAAATTATTTAAATTAAAACACTACGCTTCTTAATATTAAGAAGTGCAAGAAACTATAGACAATCATGTTTTCTAGTTTGATAGTAAAACAACATTTTTTAAATAGGACACCCTGTATATTGTATCACCATTAAAAAGATCTTTTAATGAGCTTTAAAAAATACCACACTTAATATGTCTATCTTGAATATAGTCCAGGGAAGTTAGAAAAAATAGCGAAAATATTTTGAGCCAGCAGATCTCGAGATGCGGTTTTCTGCATTGTGTTCAAGAAGGTCCCAGAAAACGACTCTAGGAAGTCTGGTTCATGCATTTTTTGAAAAATGCCTTTTGGGCCGGAAAATGCATTTTCCAATTGCATCATTACTTCCACCATTATAGGAACGACTGCAAACTTGGAAAAATCGCTCGGAAATCGTTACTCAGGGGGTTTTCGGAACTGCTGAACTCGATTCTGGCATTAGAATTACCCGGGTGTGCTCGGGGGTGGCTCTGTGGGAGTGCCCGGGGGGTTAATTGGGGAGAAATGGCAGCATGCCTGAAAATCGCTCCAAACTCGTTACTCGGGGGTTTTCGGGGCTGCCGAACTCGATTCTGGCATTAGAATTACCCGGGTGTGCTCGGGGGTGGCTCTGTGGGGGTGTCCGGGGGTGAATTGGGGGAGAAATGGCAGCGTGCCTGAAAATCGCTCCAAACTCGTTAATCGGGGGTTTTCGGGGACGCCAAATTCATGCAACATGGTCCTGAACGTCAGATGTAATACTGGATGCCAACAGACGCCGACTGCGCGCGGGACAAATTTGCCAGGGTAATTTTTTAAAATGTACCAAATTAACCAACAATTATATAACTTTTACAGGCATTTTGATTTTTTTTTACAAAATCAAAACATATTTTTTATTTGTTTTTTACAAAATCAAAATATATTTCCATAAAAAACAAAACATGACAATATTTATAGCAGAAAATTAATTCGAAAAAATTTAAAAACATGACAAAAAAAAAACAAAATAGTTTCTTGTTTACAAATAATTGCTTAATCAATAAGAGACTTTTCTGTTTTCCATTGAAAGCAGAAATATTATTGATTTACTGTTTTTTATTTATTTAAGTATATTTTATATTATGTTATTATTTTTTTTATGGACGCTGCAATCCCCCCCTCCCCAGACAACCCCACAGGGGAACCCCCGAGCGCTCCGGGGAAATCTAGTGCCATAAATAAATTTGGCTTCCCCGAAAACCCCCGATTAACGAGTTTGGAGCGATTTTCAGACACGCTGCCGTTTCTCCCTTAATTCACCCCCCGGACACCCCCACAGAGCCACCCCTGAGCACACCCAGGTAATTATAATGCCAGAATCGAGTTCGGCAGTTCCGAAAACTCCCCGAGTAACGATTTCCGAGCGATTTTTCCGAGTTTGCAGTCGTTCCTATAATGGTGCAAGTAATGATTCAATTGGAAAATGCATTTTCCGGCCCAGAAGGCATTTTTCAAAAAATGCATGAACCAGACTTCCTAGAATCGCTTTCTGGGACCTTCCTGAACACAACGCAGAAAACCTCATCTCGATATCTGCTGGCTCAAAATATTTCCGCTACTCGGGCGATTTTGATTTAAATGCCCTGGACTAATAGTTTTGGAAATATGGGCATCCAAATTTGAAAAACAGTTTTTAATTCTCGTTTAATCTACAGCAAAAAGCCCACTCCTTACAACTGCTGTAGATAAAAATAGTGTTCGACCGAAGGTTCGGCTTTGGATTTGGCCAAAATGGCACTTTTGGCCATACATTCGGCTTCGGCCAAAAAAACCCAAAGATTTGCCCAAAGACGATGTTATGTATCCAAGTGCCGAAAATGGAGAAACCAAAAATAATAAAAATTCGTGCAATGCACATTTATATGAGGTCAAATGCAATGCCTAAATCTAGATCCCGAACCGGTTTTTGTCAGAACGTTTTTTGTTCTTACGAGTTTGTACTTCTGGCCACCACGTAGCCAATGATACCACCTGTGTAATTATATTATACAAAAAGGATTAGGAATCATTCCAGACTTCAAATCTACACTTTCACGGCACTACTAAATGGAAAAGTCAGTTTATTCGTGATCCCTAAGAGTTAAACTTGCTCGATTCAGCTCTTCCTACTGCCTTTTCCGGAAAAACTATAGTTTTCAATCGGACATGCTCACTGGTCGGAGGCAGTGTGTCCGAGCCGTATAATAGTAAATAGTAAATTTTGAAAAAATAGTATATCTACTATAATTATAGAATAGTATGGATGCCGCCGGAGGTCGAACATAAAGCCAATTCATTTTCGCCAGGGCAAAGCTGGATGGCAGCAGGGCAATCGAATCGGCTGATATGCAGGCCAACGTATCGTTATCGGCTTATTGAACAAAAAATATTTTTCAGGTTCCTAAATTAAGGACTTATACAGTCTCAGTCATATGAAGATATGAGTCATATATTTTTACAACAAAGCAATCGAGGATATTTCATGATATATCCCCATATATAATGAATAAAAATATAAATGTTTTTTATGATATATATATATATATATATATATATATATATATATATATATATATATATATATATATATATATATATAAAACAATCGAGCAGTGACCTTATGCAACAGGGGGGAACCCCCTAAAAGGGGGAAATAGGTAACATAACTAGGGATTTAAGCAGAACGGATACAGTGAGAGACTAGAAAAAAAAATCAAAAAATATCAAAATAAGACAAGAAACTCTAACTTGAACGAGACTCTACGTGACCAAATATTCATGACAATTCCATACATTAAAGGAACTTCGGAAAAGATCCGCAGAATCGCGAATAAGTACAATATTAAAACGGCATTTAAATCCCAAACTACTCAAAAATATTCTCACCAAAACGAGACCAGACAATAATGTTTCAAACAATGACTGTATCACCAAATTCCCTGTGATTATGGTGAGGTATACATTGGGGAAACAAAAAGACCTCTCGAAGTAAGATTAAAGAACACAAAAAACATACGGAACGAGGTGAAACGTCGAAGTCAGGTATTGCCGAACACGCTTGGGGAAAAAACACCCATACAATGGTCGGAAGCAAAAACCATTCATAAAGAAACCCACTGGAAGAAAAGAAAATTTAAGGGGAACTGCAATTATTGTAAACAACCAAAATTATTTAGCAAACCTATGTAGAAATTCCGAATATCTGGCTGCCGTTGCTGAACCGTGAAAAGTCGGTCAACTTCAGTGAAAGGGATAGTATATAAGTCGTAGTTTTTAGGAATAGCTTTTAGTTATCACTTTAAAACGGTTGGAGATCATCACTAACCGAAACGTTGTGTAACAGTTAACAAATAAAGACAATGGAAGTCCCCAAATTTTAGTGTTTTTGATATATATATATATATATATATATATATATATATATATATATATATATATATATATATATATATATATATATATATATATATATATATATATATATATATATATATATATATAATAAAAAAAAATGTTTTTTTTTTTCTTGGGACATCCACAAGGCTGATGCCCAAGTACTCGTACCGTGGGTGTCTTCAGTGGGGAGGGAGTTTGTTCACACGGGATTAAATTTTTTTGGGGATTGGGAGGAGAAGGAAAAATTCTGCGGGCACGGTTCCATTGTCTTGACACTCAGGGATGAAGGAACAAAAAACGGGGAAACATAAAAATTTCACTACGTGTTGCTCTGTTGGGGCTGCCAAAAAAGGGAAATTTTACTGGCCAACTCCTCTGAGCAGAAGCCGTGAAAATACCTATAGAAGAGCGACAGATCCCCTGCTCGACGGTGGGCAAGAAGAGGAAGCCTTTCTGTGAGCGTTGGATCATTAATAAGACGAACGGTCTTCTTTGAATGGGTCCCAAAAGCTAATGTTGTAGGGGACGCCATTCCCCAGACATGGGAACAATATTCTAAAAAAGGGGCTGATTTGGGATACATACAGAGTGTACAGATTGGAAGAAGAAATATTTTCTGGCTCGGAAGAGGAATCCAACTTTTTTTTAACTGAACTATGGATAAAATGTGGTTGTGCTAGTTGAGGGGTTTTTCTCAAAATAACGCCGACAAGTTCGACTCTTTGTTCTGCAGAACTTGGCCGCTCATATGTAAGGGATGAGCATTTGTAACTTTTTTGCGACAGCGAACATGACTTTTTTCAATTAAACTGATCAAGATTTTTGGGCCCCAATCCAAAAAAAATTTGAGGTCTTGTGGGGTATCTGCATTGACTTGCGCTTTTTTTTGAAATCAG
>JAHBCN010015983.1:0-20198 GCA_019359885.1 Listronotus oregonensis
AATATAATATTCATCCTGGTGCATGGAAAGGACATTTACGAAAAATTTTAATTTGTTTTTAAAAATAGAGTTTTAAAACCAAAGCTTTTAATTTTTTTAAAGATGGTCCAAAAAAAACTAGGTTTTTGAAAAAATTTTTTCCCAAAAACCCAACTACAATATTCTTCGGAATATTTCCCCAAAAACGGAGGATCAAGGAAAATTGCGTGGTATTATCTATGGGATCCCGCATTTACGACCAAAACCAAAAAAAAAAGGAATTGCTAGGGGTTTTTTGTTTTTCCAAATTTGGTACCGGGCGTGTACAAGGGTTTTGGATATTCTCATGTTGAAAATAAACAACCTTTTTTTTTATTTCCCCCTTTTTTATGCACACAATTTAAAATTTTTTTACACAATTTTGGGAAAAATTTTTAAAACCCTTTTTTAAAAACATTTTTTATTTTATTTTAAAATTTTTCCATTAAATTGAAAGTTTCACACAAAAGGGGGCGGCCATGTTTTGAAAATTTCCCCCTACTGTATTTGGTTGCGGCGTTTGAAAGGGAGATTCAATTAAATTAAAAAAATAAAAAAAAAAGGGTTTTTTTAAAAAGGTTTTAAAAAAATATTGTGTCCAATTTAGAAAAATCAAAAATTTTGAAAAAGGGGGAAAAAAGAATTGGTTTTGATTTTTAATTTTAAAAAAATTCCGAAAAAAAAATTTTCCCAAAAAAATATTTTCAAATTTGATTCTCTAAAAACCCCTATCCAAATTTGGTAAAAATGAGGGGGCCACTTTCAGACAATTCCAAAAAAAAAATTTATTCTCAAGTGTCACTACCCCATTTACCACCCTTTTAAAAAATTTCTATCTAGATGTATACATCTCAGCAAGAAAAAGTTTGCACCCAAATGGGCAAATTTTCTTTTTTTTCAGTTAATTTGGCAAAAGGAGTAGTCGCTGGAGTTAAATCTGGGCTGTGGGGATGACGGTTTCTCGATATCCGCACCAGTACAAATGGTGACCATGTTTTTCGTTCCTGAGGGTTAAACTGGTTTTTGACCAACTTTTTTTTATCGAAAAATTTTATTTTCCGTAGAATTAAAACTTCTTTAGTTAAAAAGTCACTGATCTAATTCTAACACATTTTTTCAAGACAACAAACAAAAAATTTCCGGGCTGCTACGCGGCAGAAATTTTTTTCGAAACGAGCAGTTTTAGGTCAAACGCCAGATATCTTTCTGAATAACATTAATACTACCATATATACTTTTTTTTTTGGGGAAACCAAACTGTGGTGACAACATTGAAGAAATGTAGAAATTACAAATTATTTAGAAAAAAGGCCTCAAAAAAACTACTAAAATTTGGGAAAAAAAAAAGAAAAGACTACAATAAAAAAAAAAAACTGTGCAAGCTCAATGGGAGGTTTTAAAAAGAAAAGAAGATTTGGCCAGAACTTTATCAGATTTAATCGGTTTTAAACTTTTTCTAAATACACTCCTACTTTGATGGGGTTTTTTTTTCATCCCCTTTTATGATACTTTTTTTTGGCAACCTGAACAAAAAAACCGGTTTAAAAAATAAAATTTTTTCCCAAATTTGGGACGTTAAAAACCTAATTTCTCCACTTTTTAAAAAAATTTAAAAAATCCTTCAACCTAAAAGATTAAAATAAGAATGTTATTTATTAAACAATTTCCCCCCTCTCGTCTAAAATAAAGCAAAAATTTTATGGGAAATTTAAAGTTTATGTTTTGGGGATTGTCAAAATAATATTTTTAATTACTCGTAGGGAGGTTAAAAGGAAAAAGGGGCCCATCTCTTCTAACTTTTGTAAGTTTGATAAGTTCTTTAAATAAATCGTTAAATTTTTTGGGTTTCTTGTCTTTTTAAAAATTTTTACAAACCTTTAAACACCAATCTTTAAAAAAAACCCTTTACGGACCCAAAAAATTTCCTTTTTGCATTTTTTTCTATTTGGGGATTTATAAAAAAAAATTTTAACCCCCGCTTTAGGCAGAAGATAACTTTTTTTGCTGTTTAGTAGGGGTTCATTAAGGACATTTTCAGACCGGGAACAAATTTTTAGAAACCCAATTTCTTTAACGACATAAATTATTTCTGCTTTCTTTCCCAAACGCTTAAATAACAATTTTGGTGAACCCTTGGTGTTAAAACTGCAAACAGATCAACATGTTTATCATCGGTTCGTTTTTTTAAAAAAAAAAACCCCCAGGTTGTCTTCGAAACGAAAAATCGCCCTTTTGGAAAGGCCAAAAATTTGTTGATATTTTGGATTTTCCTGATACATAATTTACAGGTCGTGTAAACCCATTTCATGGTTTGATTTTTGTGAATCAACGAAAATTGAATAAAAAAACGTAAGAAAGTTTTTTAACAAAAATTAAAGATTAAACTGAAAAATTATGTTTTCTTAGTTATTTTATTTCATTTTCTTGATCCACCAAAGTTAATCAACTAAAATCGTATCGTGGGAAAGGCCTTTAAAGGGGCACATAGGTAGAAGATAACGACATAACAGATTTTAGTTTGCGAGGAGGATTTTCATCTAGAAGAGTGTTATTACAAGAAAACCACAAAAAATACCGGGTAGTATATTGGGCTTAATGAATAATTGCTGTTGCAGAATTATATGTTTAAAAAAATTCATTTTAAATGTTATCCATGTATAAATAAAATTTTTTGCTGAAACAGAAACAAAAACACTACTGTCGTCATTGGGGGTACCCCCATCCAATTTTGTTTGTATTACATACTACCTTTGGGATTCTTTTTTAGTTCGTCAAAGAAAACCAAGAGAAAAGGAGAGGGGAGCTAATAAAATTGTTGAACAGAATCAACTGAAGGCAGAGGGAACACGAAAGGATGTTTTGGAGAAATGCAAGGCTATCAGTAAAGTAAAGCTAAGCATGGATAAAAATATTTCGCAATACAGAATTTATGAGGCATTTTTTAAAAAAAGTTGTTGAGAAGAAAGTACCATACAAAGTATAAACGATCTACAAAAAGGTATAAGAAATAAATCCTTTTCTTTTAATTTAAGAATTCGAAACTGATTCTTAGGTTAAAGTATTATTGTGCTGGGATAAATTAGCTTTAGGTATTTACTAGAAGTTTTAAAGTTAAACACTTGTTTTTATATACCTTTTGAACTAAACAATGTTTATAGGGTTTAATAATGGACAAATTTTAAAAAATGGGTAACAATTTTAGAAAAAAAAATTATCCTAATCTTATACAAAACTACCCTTTATCATTATAGGTATTATAATTTTTATATTACCTATTGAGTTAAAAAGCAACAAATAATTTTAATGAAACTGAAAAATAAAATAAGCCTTAGCAGCAGATAGACTGACAAATGTGTCTTTGAAGCTGTTCTTAAAGATGTTCAATTGCATTAAAATCAGGGCTATAACCTGGCCAAACTATTCGTTCCATACCAATTTCATTCAAATAATTGTTAACTACTGGTGTCGCGTGTGGCCGCGCATAGTCTTGCCTTAAAATCCGTCTCTAATAAAATGAGAATAGGAAACAACATCGTTTCGGAGAATATACTCAATATATCGATGCGTATTTAAGGCACTGTTTTTTACAAAGATTTAACTTGTAAGGGTTTTCTGGAAATTCCCGCCCACACCCCATGGAATCGTACGCATTCCGAAATTATGTGTGTTGACTGCAAATCGCTGTAATTCCACGATTTTGTAAAGTATTTGAGACAATAAAGCGGTCATCAATTGCGCCTGTCTTCCGTTTTCTTCCGGAACCCACTCGCCTAATTATAATTTCCAGTTTCCAAATACCAATTCAGGAATCGAGGTATACAAACAGTATTGGACACAAAACGTTGACTTTGACCATCCTCTGCTGCTGTGGCTACTGTACAGGGTTATCCAACGAGGACTAGACAGGCCTTTTTTGACTCTATACCTGTACTTTTATAAAAAAAGTGAAATACCATCATATATAATTTTTCCCTCGAATCCGAAAATGATTAATGTAAAATAATTAAACATCAAATAAAACTGCTAGGGGTCAGTTTAATATTTTTTAAATGGAATGCCATATTTTTTATGTGATTATCCGATTCCTCGTATATCTTTTGATCTAAAATGATATTTTTTAAATTCAAAATGGTCCATTTTCTGCACGTTTAAATCGAAAAAATTTTCGTCTACCGTGTCATTAACACCTGAAATATTGATACGGATACATGTTTATTCTTTAACGGTAATGTCATTCAGACAACTAAAAAAATAAAATTAAAAAGTTGTTTATATTTTTCACGAATTAGGAACAAAACAGGTTAAAAAATGAAAAATTTATTAGAAGACCGTCTTACTTCTCGTACTGCCTGCGGAATAGAACTCATCGGATTTATCCTAAAATATTGAACAATTGCTTGATTTCTTATGTTTTGTCTTCTTATATTTCTTCGCCCATCTTTCAATGTTTTGTTTCTTCAAATAGAGTCTTAATTCTTAGAATTGTATACACTGAAATGCGTTCTCTGGCAACTCTCGCAGCATTTTCTCAGCTTGTGTAATATAATTTTACAATGTGTAGACGGTCTTCTAATGAATATTTAATTTTTTAACGTTATTTGTTCCTAATTATGAAAAATATAAACAACTTTTAACTATTTTAGTTGTCTGAATAAAGAAATAAACAGGTATCCGTATCATTATTTCGAGTGATAATGACACGGTGAGACGAACATTTTGATTTAAACCTGCGAAAATGGACCATTTAAATAAAAAAAATATCATTTTAGATCAAAAGATATACGAGGAATCGGATAATCACATAAAAAATATGGCATTCCATTAAAAAAATATATCAAAATGACCCCTAGCAGTTTTATTTGATGTTCAATTATTTTACATTAATCATTTTCGGATTCGGAGGGAAAAATTATGTATTTCACTTTTTTTATAAAAGTACAGGTAGAGTCAAAAAAGCGGCCTGTCCCTCGTTGGATACCTTGTACCTCACAGGGTATTACAAATTTCGGAAAAGAAACTTCCTCTTATTGTTAAAAGTGCAGGGTATATTTTAATTAAATTCTGACATACTGAGGAAGTCTTCAAAAAAAAATATTTATGAAATTAAATAAGCGGTTCGCGGGGAATCCAACTTTGAAAGTGGGACCGGTTTGTAGTATCCGGTTTTTTAGGGAGGTGTGTAATAAAATTTGCTAATTATGCCTAAATGTTTTGTCATAGATACGAGGCGTTAATTGGTGCCAGAAAGGAACTTAATGACATTCAACAACGGGACATGAATAAGCTGGAGAAAGCCAAAAGCAATTTGGTAAGGTTTCCTAGTACCTACTCGTAGTCCAAGGTGCACTTATACAGTAATGATTACTAATGTAGACTTAGCTAGCACAGACAGTATTGCATGTATTTATAAACTATTGAGAAAGGTTTTTTGTATTTAATGAATCTTAAGTTTCCTTTATTTTTGATTTGAGACTCCCGATAGCGCGCTGTCATCGTTTAATTTGTTCCATGGTAGCGTTATTCAGTTATTAGGCTATGCCGTTCTCCATGTGAAGCATCCTTCGAATCAATCGCACAATGAGTCCAACAACGAGGTTACAAGAGAACGAGTGGAGACTAATGACTATAGCACGTCAATCTCGTTGGAGTCTAATGACTATAGCACACCATATTTAGCCATGATGTTTCATATACTCAATGTACAACACAGGTGCTATCTATAAAAAGTTTAATGAGCAAGTTATAACTAATTTAAAACTGCCTATAGAAGCAGCCAAGTAACGGCCAAGTAAAAATATTTTTCAGATAAAGTTAAAAGGTTTCAGTATATTTAAAATAACTTTAAATACATTCAGTGTCGTCTGAAAGACATGCTGGAAAAGACAAGTAACAGAGAGATCTTGAAAAAAAGTGTCGATTTCACTTTTACGGACTTGTAATCAGGTTGTCAAAGTTTTGGCTTTTCTAATAATTCTAATGTATTATCTTTTTTTGGTTCTTATACAAAAGAACCAGCATATTTTAAATAAAATAGGGGTGATTCTACATGTTAAATTATGAAAAAAAGTTCATATAAACATAGGTCCGCAAATGCGTCATAAGGTTGCTATGGCGATTCAAAGATTGCACCGAGATAAAGGTTTTATTTTATATCTCTGGAACCGTTTTAGATTGCCATCTAAATTTTGGCTTATGAATTGCTTTTAATAGTAGGTACTTTTCAGTGTTTTTACTTAATTATTATTTTAATCAGGGGCGTATCGAGAAGGGAGGCTTTGATTTAATTTGTTCACATTGTTATTAAACGTCAATTTTTTCAGTTTTCTTTAGAAATTCTGATTCCGCGGTACAAATAACATTAAAAAGAAAATCGTGCCTGCATGGTCGCCCAGTAATAATAAAAATTTCTACATCATCTGGCAGGTTTTCTACAAAAATATTTTTTTCTGTCATTTATACTGCAAAATCACAATTTCTAAAGAAAACTGCAAAAATATGACGTTTAATAAAAATGTGAACAAATTAAATCGATGCCTCTTCTGTCGGTACGCCCCTAATTAAAATAATAATTTAGTAAAAGGTCTAAAAAGTTCCTACTATTAAAAGCAATTCTTATGCAGATGGCTATCTGAAACGGTTTCAGAGATATAAAATAAAACCTATATTCCTGTGCAATCTTTGAATCGCCATAGAACCTTATGACGATTTGCGGACTACCTATGTTCATATAAACTTTTCTTTATAATTTAAAGAATCACCCCTAGAATTATTCGAACGGTATTTCCGGACACCCTGTATATAAATCAGTTTAAAAAACGAATCCAAAAACGTTTGTATTTTTTCGTAATTTTTGTGGTCCAATCCCAAATTTTGCAAAATTATCTATTTTTTTTTAACCATAATGTTTATCTTTTAACGTGATTTTATAAAATATACGTATTGCCTTATAATCACCCTTAATAACCACAAATTAACTCCTATATACAGCTCTAGCCACCGCTTTCTAAGAAAACTGAAACTGCACCAATGTTTGCACAAACGCATGATGTGTCTAGTAACTAGTATTGCAATAAACGAACAATCACAATTGGTAAGTTATATTTTAAACTATTTAGGGAATGTACTATTCTTTTAATCGTCGGCATTTTTAGAAAAAACTAACAGAATCATATCTCATCACTATAGCTTTAATGAATAACAAACTAAATGAATTACAAGAAAGGTACGAGAAAGCAAGACTTAACAGTCAAAAATGGGAACGATTGCATCAGTACACCAAGGCTGAGGCTACAGAACAAGTTATGGACACGGTAAGTTTACTTGGTTTACCAGAACTCACTGAATTTTTAATTAAAACTAAAAGTAATTGGCTATTTTAGCAATTACTCTATTTAAATTACCACATGTATTTAACACGATATTTAATAAACAAATAAAATATTTATACTAATTTGCATCATACACGCACGTCACACTATTCAAACTGCTTTCTCGGCAAGTTCAACACTAAATGACTCTAAAATAAAAATTTCTTTTTATCCTACCCCAAACATCAACATATTTTTTCACAAAAAAAACGTATAAAAACGGTGGCGGTGAGTATCAATCGAAAATACGAAATCGGCGCGAAGGCGGCGTTCGCCGGATTCAAAGCGGGCTGCCGTGTTTTAAGACGCTCTTTCTGGCTGGCCAATATTCCGACAGTTTTTCCAGAAAGCAAGGTAATTGGTTTTCGTAGTAATTCAATTATTTATTGGGTAATTTAATTATTTTCTAAGTAATTTAATTACCTTATAAGTAATCGAATTACTTTCTAAGTGATTGAATTACTTGGGATTTGTGGAAATTAATTATCAATTACGATTATATTATCCTATTAATTGATAATCCAAATACAAATACCTTTTCCGGAAAGTAATTAAATTAAAGTAATCAATTACTGAGAAGTAATTGAATACGATTTTTCAATTATTTTAATTCAAACAACACACACAGAGACCTGAGGGAAGATCAGAAAGAGATTACAACGCTTAAGAAATTATTAAAGTTATACTTGAACGGTGAAATTTTTAAATGAGTTTTTTTTAAATTTTAGATTGCTATAAGGGAAACCTGCGAAAAAATGTATTTTGAAATATGCAGGAGGAAGAAAATTAAACCCATTTACAATAATAACGTTGAAATGCAACTGTTTAGTATCAAGCAAGCTATCGGCGAATATGAAATAATTAACAACAGAGTAAAAGAGCTACAAGAAAGGGACTTAAAGGTCTCAGTTGAGCCAAAAGTTTCCGGTTGTAGTTGATTTTGAGTACAATTGCTGCATAACGTAATTATTATACATAAGGTTTAGAATCTGAAAACTAAGGTACTGAGTCGTTAATTTCAGAATTATATAAATTCATAATAGTTCACCATTTTGTCAAGCATTAAGCAACATTTTAAAAACAGATCACAGAAATTTTTATCATGTATAAATACAAAGTGTAGTAGGATTGGCATCTTTTCCCCAAAATTTATTTATGTTCTTTTTAATTTTAAATTTTTAAACAATATCAGGTAAATTTTTTAAAATAATCGTTAAAATAAAGTTTAAACAAAAAAGAAAAACATGTTTTTTTTTTTTTGACAAATAACAACAAATTCAGCTTCTTTAAAGATGATCGGGGGAAAAAAAAAATGAAAAGGTAAAATATGTACAAACGAAAATTGGATAAAATAAATTGGATTTATTATATCTTTTTATTTTAAACAAGCTAAATAAATATTTACCATAAATGACCATAAATTATTGTTCCTTTAATGTCTAAATTTTTTCTCGGTTTAACAGTATTTGGTAAGTGGCAAAAACAAATATATTTTGTAAAAAGCCGGTTGTTTCTTTTAACCATAACTATTTTCAAAGTTACATAATCAAAGTAAAATTTGTTTAAAAAAAAATAATGATTTTCTAACATTTCTGTTGGTATGCGGTGTTGGAAATATTCGGTTCTTATTTAGGGTAAAAAAAAAAAAAGTATTGCACCATTTGATTTGTTAATGGAACAGTTTTTTTTTTTTGTAAGATCACTTTGAGCACATTTACTTTAGTTTATGATTAGGATGTACATACTATAAGAATAGTCAGGAAAATAATACCAAAAACAATACAATGGGGAGGCACAAATAATATTTCATAATTTACAAAAAAACTTTTAAAAAAGTCAAATCCCTTGTTTTTTATAAACCGTGAGCGCCAAATTTATTGCTATTCGTGTGGGTTTTTGAAAGGTAATATATTGTTACAACAATAAACGGTCCACGTAGCATTTGCACTGTTGATTTTTATATTATATTTTTTAAAAAATTACTTTGTAAAATTTATCTGGAAGAAACCTTTACAAGTTTTTATATTAATTCTGTAAAACAAGTAGCGTTTTTCATTAGCAACTTTGTTCAATACATTTCTAAATATTTTATGAATATTTGCAGTTAAAAAACTACAGGGCAAAACCAAATATAGTAAATGTATGATCCCACTGCTGGGTGTAGTTTAATTAGAAATGACCCTGAGGTTTTTAAGAGAGTTCGCCAGTCAATAATATAAGGAGAAAATTGGATTCCTGCATCCGAACTGAAGGTTGCCACATTTAAAAGATTTTGTAATTTTTTGTAAAAAAATGGTGATGCTTATTATTAAATATTTGTTTTTGCCCTGTAGTTGTTAGGGGCCGTTTACAAAAATACGCTCGCATAACAGGGGGAGGGGAGGGTATCGCTTAGTGTGACAAGATGTGACAAGACGGTACTGGGGCCTAAGAAACCGTGACGTTCACAGTTCATAAAACAATTCTTTCTAATTTTTTTTTTAATTTTTCAATTTTATTTGTCTGTCACGGTAGAAACTAATTTGTAATAAGTGAGTAATGTATAAGTATTTTGATGTATTGACACGGTGCGCGATGAAACCGACATCTGACGGCTGCATAAAATCATGCTTGGAAGCCGTGAGAGGACTAAGAATATTTATAAAATTTATTTATTTTTCGTAAATAAATATAAACTGCTCAACAAAAAGATCGTACCATTTAATTTGTAGACCCATTTTCAAACTGCTGTAACTTTTTAAAAATTAACTTTTTTGAATATCTAAAACGAAGTTTAAAGCAGCGTTACTTCTACTTTAAGCTGTATTGCATTTAGTTTTGTAAGATGAATATTATTATGATTTACAGGAATAATAGAGGTTAAAAAGAACAAAAAATTCGAGTGGTCCCATTTCAGTGGTAATTTTTTTGTGTTATAATATGGGTTTTACAAAGGTCATATCAATATCTCTGGACGTTTTGCCAGTTTTTGAATTGAAGACCTCTGGCTTGCAATACACTTCAAATCAAATTTTGGTGATCAACTCTTTAAAAAGCTATAACTGAAAAAGGGTTGACGGATTTCAACAAGTGTTTCATATTCGGAAAGCTCATTTTATGTGGGTTTTTTATGTCCTAAGCACTTTTTAATAGGTTATAATTTTATGTTATACGGGGCCAACAAATACCAAAAACGTAGCTGATTTAAAATCCAAATATAAGGTAAATTATTGAGTGCCAAAGGGAACATATGTGTGTGTGTTTTGTTTTAAAAATAGCCAAGTTGAAGTTTGTGTCAATATCTCGAAACGATTTCTACCGTTAATCGATTTATGCTGTTTAAGTGCCTGTAAACTTATTCAGCGTCGTTACTATGACATTAGGTCTGAATGGTGGAATTCCAACAACGTCTTAAAGTTTTAAACATTTTTAAACATAAATTAGGGTATTTGGTGTTGTACACCATGATATATGGAGTGATCAACAAAGTGCTTTCAAATTTATTATGGTACCGTAGAACGGGGCTATTAGAAATTTTTTTAAGGTTTTTTTTAAAATTTTTCTTTAAAACAAAAGAAACCCCGGCCAATTTTTTTTTGTGACATTGGAGAGACCTGCGATAGGGGCTTTTTTCTATCTACATTGGATTAAGGGCTCCCTCTTCTGGGAGCCCAAAAATTTTTTTTTTGGTTTCCCCCAAAATTCCCCCCCAGGGTGGGGCTTTTGAAAAACTTTTGATTAAAAAAATTTCATAAATCGTAGTTTATCCACTAAAGGGGCTACTTGGAAAACAAAAAAACTTTTTTAAAAAAATTGAAAACATGTTTAAATAAAAAAAAATATTCTTTAAGGAAATACAAAGCATTTTTTGCAACATTCCCAAAACACTTTAGAACTAGAAAAAATAAAAAACATAAACAAGGTAATTAAAAAAAGTTTAAATCATTAACAACAAATAAAAAATAACTCTGCCTTAAATATTAAAAAAGGGTTTTTTTAAAGGGGTTTCAGTTTACAAACCTACCCGTATTTAACTATTCACTTTACGTTTAGTTTTGAAAGATTATTAAAATAAAAAATTCCGGGGGTTCCCAAAACCCTTTAATTTTGGGGGGTAAGTATCATAACAATCATTTCGTTGTTACCCCCGCCCTCGTCAACCCAGGAGGAGAAAAAATTTTCCCCCTTTTTGAGGTTTTTAAAAAAAAAGATATTTTGAAAATCCGTTCCCCGTTTAGCATGTTTACAGATTTTATCTGACCTACATAGCATTGGCTTAGAATTGTGTCTGTATATCGAACAACCACCCAATCATTCCCTTTAAAAGTTGCTAAGGTGAATAAGGGAAAAAGGTCACCCGTCAGTGATTTCTTGCAGATCTTCTTCATTAAGTTCTTCTGGTTGGTTTTCTTCATCATTTTTTTCCAAAAGTGAAAATAGTCTTCATCGTCTTTTTTTTCAGCTGATCTTCATCGTGATGATTCGGATGGACTAATTTCAGGATAAAAAAAGGTTTCCTACTAGTAGACGCAGACGGGTACAAATCGGATGTAGAAACTTTTTTCCGGCTTCTACGGCAATCTTTTTCGACGCGGTGCTTTATGCTGCTCAGAATTACCCATACGCATTTCTTTTAAAACGTCCAAAACTGATTCAAAACCCCTCGAATCTAAATTATTAAACTGTACCTGTGGCGGACGATGCGGGTAATCGTTCTTTTGGTCGTGAAGGATTTAAAGGGTGCAATCCATTTTGGGCCCCAAAACCCCGGATATTAAATTTTGGCTTCCTTTACCATTCTCTTTAATCTTGTCAAAGCTGTACAAGCAATAAAAGGAAAAAACATCTTTTGAGAGTGTAGTTTTTTTTCCGCCCTTGACCTTTCTTCCACGTGGTTAGAATCTCGCGCCAATATTTCTTGAGTGGGGCATAAAAAATGCGACGTCCAATGGCTGCATGACGTGTGTCGCATTGCTTGGCAACAAA
Organism: Listronotus oregonensis; assembly: GCA_019359885.1. Classification (NCBI taxonomy): domain Eukaryota; kingdom Metazoa; phylum Arthropoda; class Insecta; order Coleoptera; family Curculionidae; genus Listronotus; species Listronotus oregonensis. The sequence continues at coordinate 12,351 of JAHBCN010015983.1, forward strand.
TAAATGCAATATCCATTTCCCCCGCATGTTTAAGGACATCTTCGGAAAAGTGAGAAGATAAGTTGCCCCCGATGAGAGCCTAAAATGAAAATTAAATGTCGGTAAAGATACTTAAACCTCTCAGTTATACCTGCTAACCTTTTTTCCAGGTTTGTTTAAAAAAAATGGGACCCCCCAAAAAAACCAATCTCGGAAACACATGGAATCGAAACCCTTTTTTGGATCGATTATATCTCGCATCTAGGGGGCCCCCTCTCCATGAGTTCCAAAGATGCTCACCTTTATAGACTACATAAACTGGTAATATATCACCATTAGCAGTACTAGCATACATTAAGCTTATGGGGGTTTTTTTGGCGAATTTATCCCCCTTTTGGGGGGGACCTTGATCCCCTTTTAAAAATATATTTTTTAGTGCCTGGATTGTCAGTAAGGTTTGTTTCGTCATAATTTATCATTAGAGGGGGGTCTACCGCTAATAAAATTTCTCTGGCATTATCGAAAAACTTATCGATCACTTCTGGCGAAAGTGAAGCTCTTTTTTTTTAAATATTTGATGATATACGGTTCGATATAAACATTTGATGTCCTTCCCCAAAAGCTAAAGCCCCCCTCTCTTCCAGGTAAATTATTCTTTAAACGAGTCTCTTGTACACCTTTTTTTTTCCCAAATAATTTTTTTAAAAAGTCTTAGGTCCAATAAGTCAAAGGGGGAAACCCCCCGTTGCCACAATATTTAGATATTTGACAAATTGTTCCTCTTCTTCCGTAGAAAATATTGCAGGTCTTCCGGGTTTTTCGAAAACATTACCTCCTCTAGCACGTCTGCTTATGGTTGCGATGGGAACTTTAAAACGCTCAGAGGCCTTAGCTAAAGTTAAGCGCCCTTTTTTTTTCCTCCTCTACAGCTCTGGCCAATGCATTTTCGGGGAAAATGCCTATAGGGCACGTAATTTTCCATTCCTTACATGGCTGAATGTTTTTTTTTTCGCACCATTATCTAAAACCATTCTAAAAAAAAAAAACACTGACTAACGATTTCCCCAAAAGCCCCATACTTTCTCAAATAGCCCCCAGCTATTTCTCAATTGCCCCACTTCACAAAATACTGAATAAACAAAAACAGAATAACAATAAAATGTTTATCTTATAAATACACCTTCCTTAAACCCCATATAATTAATCGGATTAAGTCCCAATAACGTACACTTAGTCAGTTTTGATTTACAGGATAAAGTAAACTACTTACATTTCTTCCAGCAAATACCACGTGCTTTTCTACCACCTCTACACGCCGAAATAAAACGAATTCCGTCCGTCGATGCACACTCAGGCGCACGTTTGCATTTTACTAACGGCGCGGCGGAGCGTTTTTTGAAAATTAAATAAACCGTGCAGGCTGTGTTGCTGCTTTTAACGTTTTTCAGAAGAATTCTCAAATTACCCCTCATTTCCCCAATAGCCCCGTTCTACGGTATCCATAATTACCCAACCCCTTTGGTACAAAACGGCCTTGTTTGGGTAACATGTTTTAGATTAAAATTGTTAGGCTTGAAACTCTTTTTAGTACATTTCGGTGTCCAAAACTTACCGCACTATATTTTTTAGTTGATTTTAGCTTAGTTTTGCCGTTTTTAAAGAGTCAAATTACCTCTACAAAAACAAAAAAATGTTTACTTGATACATTGAATTTATCTATAGCAGCGATACGTTTCTATAACAACGATGGAATCATGTCATTGTCATTAAACAGTTTGTTATTCTAAATTTACAGTTATCTAGAATTTTAATAATAAAGACTTGCAACAACGTCTAGGAATATAAAAAAAAAACAATATAATTTTAATAAGTAAAACATTTTGCTATCCAAAATGGCACAACATTAAACATTTAAATTTTTTAAAGCACTTTGTTGATCACTCCGTATATGATGGTGTATAACGCCAAATATCCTAATTTATGTTTAAAAATGTTTAAAACTTTAAGACGTTGTTGTAATTCCTACCATTCAGACCTAATGCCATAATAACGACGCATTTTTGCTGAATAAGTTTACAGGCACTTAAACATCATAAACTGATTAACGGTAGATATCGTTTCGAGATATTGATACAAACTTCAACTTGGCCATTTTTAAAACAAAACCGACACATATGGTCCCTTTGGCGTTCAATAATTTACCCTATATTTAGGATTTCTAAATCAGCTACGTTTTTGGTATTTGTTGGCCCCGTATATTCATAAAAGTATAACCTATCAAAAAGTGCTTAGAACATAAAAAATCTACATGAAATGAGCTTTCCGAATAAGAAACACTTGTTAAAATCCGTCAATCAATTTTCCAGTTATTGCTTTTTAAAGAATTGATTACCAAAATTTGACGTTAAAAGAAGTGTATCGCAAGCCAAAGGTTCTCAATTCAAAAACTGGCATAAACGTCTAGAGATATTGATATGACCTTGGTTACGACCCATATTATAACGACCAAAAAAAATTACCACTGAAATGGGGCACACTCGAATTTTTTGTTTCTTTGCAGCACTCTATTGATCACCCTGTACATCATGATAATATTTATCTTAGTAAAACTAAATGCATTACAGCTTAAAGTAGAAGAAACACGGTTTTAAACCTCGTTTTAGATGTTCAAAAAAGTTAATTTTTAAAAAAGTTACAGCAGTTTGAAAATGGGTCTAAAAATTAAATGGTACGATCTTTTTGTTGAGCAGTTTATATAAACCTCGTCAGCACTGAAAAGTGAAGTGCAATATCAATAGTAAATAAACGATTTTAAAGAAAACTTCTAGTTAAATCTTCTAGGTGAAAATCGGCGAAATTTTAGGAATGTTTTTGTCAGTGGGGCGTCATAACTCAAAAACTATAGCGGGCTCCAACAAAAATTGGCCCGATAAGTAAAAAATCACCTGACAAAAACTTACAAGTCTGGAGCTTTTTCAATATACTTAACACTTATATATACTTTACTTACTTGAAGGCTTTATAGCCGTTTTGTCTATTCACAATCACAGAAGACTACACAGACACTAAAGTCAGTTTTGCAGACACTCCTTGATTACTTAGTCTATTTAAAAGAACCTTTTTCTTTTTAAAACTTGCAAATTATTAAAAAAAACTTAAGGAATGGACAAGAACAAACGGTACATGACAAGAAACGAGTAAGTTTTTCTTCTTGCTACGTCAAATTCGAAAGTTGTTCGGCTAAGCCCGAAACCCGAAAGTCGTTTCGCTAAGCGGGAAATTTTAATTCAACGCCTTTTGTCTGCGTACATTTATCCATTTTTCCTTTTTTCTAATTTCCAATTAGTAGTTGGAAATGTATAAAATTTGCAGTAATCTTAAATTCAACTACACAACAACTATTATGCACAATTTTTAATATTTTTATCTAGTTGTTAACATTTAAATCAAGCCTAATTTAACGAAAAATTGACCACAACGAGCGCTGCAATCGATTCAGCTGTCCCCACCATACACTCCGCTCCCTGCCAATAAATTGTCGTTAAAATAGCTTAATACAATTTAATGAATGTTTTAAAATTTATTTTATTATTAAGTCATTTATAGGGGGAGTCCAGCTTTTGTGACGTAATATTTATAGGGGGGAGGGTCGCAAAGACTGTGACGAAGGGGAGATAGGGTGTCAAAAATGGTGAAATTCAGCGTGAAGTGAACGGCCCCTTGGCAAAAATTTCTGGAATGTTTAAAAATACATTTATGTGATAAATGGACATGCAATAAAATGGTTTTTACCGTGTAAACAAAGCAAGTTGTATTTTTAGTGGCTTTATATAAAAAAAAACAAAATTTAATTAAAGTCAGTGGCGTACGTTAAAAAAAGGAAGACCCTGTATCTTGAAAAGAATAAATTTTCAAACCTATATTTATAAGATTTTTTTTTATAAAATAATTTGAGAAATCACTCCTTTAAATATTGCCGCGTTATTTTTAGACATTCTGTATAGATTAAAAAAAAAAAAAAATCGTATACGCCACTGGAATTTTCTTCTCTTCCTTTTTCCCCGTCGCGCACCTTAAAACTAAAGATACTGGATTGGTTTTTTTGACTTATAATAATAGGTAATATAGAAAAGCCACCACTAAACTGTCATAAATGACGTTCTTTGCATAAGTCATTTTGATGAGCGTCTATCAGTAGAAATAGTTCCGGGGGTTTTAAGGAATACTGGGTAAAGTGTTAGTGGACAACTAATATCTCAGTCAAAATACCAAATGTGTATATGATTTTATCAATTGGTGGTATGGGCTTTCTTGGATAAAGTCGGCAGGGTATAACATAAATTCAAGGGCAAAATATACAAGTAGATCAGTTAAAAAAAGCAAGAAAAATTACCAAGTAATCTGAAACCGCTTGTGATTTTGATAATTCGTAAAGAAAAAATAAATATGGATATCGATCTCACGGCACCCATCATACTTACCGAGAAGGTGGATGTGCGATATTCCCTAGTGAACGATCCCTTTCTAGATAAGAATTTAAATCTTTTAAAAGACAAGTACAACTATAATATAAACCATCCTGAAGAAAATGTAAGGGATATCGCAGAATCAAAAAAAGTTATGCAATCCTCAAGGTAAGTTTTTAGAACATCTGCTTTAGTGTTAAGGGAGATTGTAGTAGATTCAGAATTAATCAAAGAGCAGAGCAGGGTAGGAATCGAAACCTTTTGGAATCGAATACGGGAATCGATTTCTTTTTAAGGATCCGAAGGCTGAAATCTAGTACTTTTTAAAAATAGGATCCGGCATTTGGATTCGTCAAATGATTCGCAATCAATTCCTTTTTGAAAAGATTCGATTTCTTATATTTCTAATTTGAGACAAATCGTTTTATAATGCCAAAAGCCGCCATTTTGAATACGCCACTTAAAATTTCAAATTTTGACCTAAGGTTATTAATTTCCAAATTTTGACCTAGCATCCTTAAAAACCTCTATATCCTGAATCCGAGGCAAATACGTTTATAAATGTCAATATCCGCCATTTTAAATGTTTCATTTTAATTTCCAATTTTTTTCCTAAGATTTTTAATCAGCATCACATTGATTTTCGGAAATAAAGATAAAGTATTTTAAAACATCTGCCTATTAATCCGGATCACGGATCCCATTTTTAAAAGGTAATCGATTCCAGCCTTCGGATCCTTTAAAAAGAAATCATTTCAAAAGGATTCGATTCTTACCCAACTCTATCATAGCAAAGCATTTTTAGCTTTTTAACAATATATGCTAAACATCAAGTTCGACGGTTCTTGCATGCACACACACTCCACGTAATCCTCTGCGAGAAAACTACGCAGGCCTCGCCTTAATGATTTCCGGAACGTGTGTATGTGTGACCCGACCTGCGCAGTTTTTTCTCTGGGTATTTCCGGAGTGTGTGTGGCTAGCATTAGGCTTTTGACTAGGAGGAAATAAATTGTGTAATAACGAACAAATACGTATAGTAATTTTATAATTCATCATGGTTTTGAAATGCCTAAATATAGAAATACAAAATGCTATTTTTATTAAGCATTGCTTTTTAAAAAAGAGGGCAAACGTGTCAAAACCTTTTAAATCAGAGCTGCTAAAAGAGTTTGACAAAGATACGATTTTTTTTTAATTTTACACACGAAATTATGACAAATTTACACCGTTATCGAAAACGCAGGTCTAAATTTAACAGCACATTACGAATTTTTCATATTTATGCATCCAGAAACCATATTTAATTATAAAATTGCTCTTACGAATTAGTTACTAGTTCTGGATCTGAACAAAGCATTTGATACTATCAAACGTCTACAATACTAGACAATCTTAGAGAATGGGGAATATTCCCCCTTTTTAAACCCCTATTTTTTAAACTTCTTAACCAAAAAAAATTTAAAAAGAAAAGAATAAATGGCCACTATTCAAAAATGAAAAACCAGAACAATGGAGTTCCACAGGGATCATCAATAAGCCCTACACTCTTTATAATTGCAATAAACAACATCAAAAAGTTATCCCCCCAAAAATCAGTAAAAAGATTGTTCGCAGATGACATCTTGATAAAACCACAAGGCAACAGATTACAAAACAAAAAAAAACCTTCAAAACAACATCAACAATCTTGCTATGGATGCAAACAAAAGGCCTCTCTTTCCCCCCCAACAAAAAATTTTGTTCATTTCTGGGAAGACAGGTTTAAAAAATACTAAACATTAACATTGAATCAAAAACATTCCAAAAGGAATCACATAAATTCCTAGGTTTATCTTTCGATACCTCACTTAGATGGTCTCCACCATTGAGTACCTGAAAAACAGATGCAAAAGACATAAACCTTTTTAAAAAAATTAACAGGATTAAAATGGGGCTCAAGTAGAATATCATTTAAAAAAAATTTACAAAAAATAAAACTATCAAAACTAGACTACGGAAGTATAATTTACTCATCATCAAAAAAAAAAAAAGAAGAAGCTGGATGCCATTCAGAATACAATACTAAGACTGATACTAGGAGCATTTTTAATAGCCCTATTAAAATATACACTGCGAAAGGAAAAATCAATCTCTCCAAAAGAAGAGAATTTCTATTAATGAAAACCCCCGATAGCCTCAGATTTAGACCTCATATTCCACATTATAATTCATTCTTCAATCCCCCCAACAATAGATAATACCCCAAACTCTTCTAAGGAACCGCTGCAAATTATTACAACCCCCAAAAAAAAGACTATCTTTATCATTCCCCCCCGTCTACAAAATAACCCCCAAAAATTATTCCCCTCCTTGGAAAACCCCCTTCCCCAAAAATAAGGACGAACACATGCTTGCGTTCCCTAAAGATACATATAACCCCTCTACCATCAAAAATATTTTTTTAAAAATACATTAATTCAAAATATAAATATTACAATTTTATCTACCCCCGATGGTTCTAAAAAAAAAAAAAAAGGTTGGGCAGCCTTTTGGACCCCAGATCTCAAAATCTTATCATCTGCATCATACAACAGGGTTTTACATCCGAATTATTTGCTATCATGAAAGCCCCGACTTTATTCTACTAAGATTCAATACTAATTGGGTAATTGCAACCCCACCTCGAGCTCCATAAAATTAATCCCCCTCGTAGGTCACCCGGAAATTAAATATAAACTAGAAAAAAAATTTGCATTCAGAAAAAAAGTGATATTCCTTTGGACACCGGGGGATGTAGGCATAGGGGAATGAACAATCAGACCTATGGCCAAAACTGAATCCCCAAAACAAAAAAAATACATAAACAACATTTTCTACAAAAAGGACCTACAAAAAAATTTCAAAAAAAAACTCAAAAAGCATTAAACAACTGGAATGGGACTTGAAGAAAGCAACAATAAACTACAAAAGGTAAAACCAATATTCTTTGAGCAAAAAAAAATATCTCATTTGACCAAAAAAAAACATCATGCATAATAGCCGAAAAACGTATCGGACACACCCCAACTAACTCATAAGTACCTGATAAAAAAAACTAACCCACCTCGGTCAAAGTATCGACTGTAACCTTAGCATTCAACACATCCTTGAAAAAAGTAATAAATATAAAAATGAACTACAAAACATGAACATTGGGGGGAAAAAATCAAAGAAAAGGGGTTTCATACAAAAAAATTTCCCAAATTATGGAATTCTTAAAAAAAAAAACCCAAATAATAGACAAAATATAGAAAACATAAAGAATTTAAAAGGGAAAAATAGAAAGAAACAATTAACAAGCTCACAAAAAAAAAATGAAAAAAAAAACCAACTAACACTCCCTAACCACAACTAGTAATATAAATAGACCCAGCAAAAATTA
>JAHBCN010015984.1:0-20354 GCA_019359885.1 Listronotus oregonensis
ATTAAGCTAAATTTAAACAAAACATTTTTTTTTCTAATTTAAGTAAATTGAAAGAATCTGAAAGGTTTTTTATAAAAATAATTAAACTTATTAAATTAATACAGCGTCTCAATTAGTAATAGTCAAGTAGAGCATCCAACCAACCCTATTGGGTTTCAGTCTTCATTTAGGCGTCACGGGGGAATGGCGTCAACACATATTTAGGGAGGCGTAGAAAATTACTTTCTCCAATACATATTTAAAAATAACTATTTTAATACATATTGCGAAATAGTGGTATTTTAGGCACGCCCTGTGATGGTTGTCAAACGGGCCGCAGGCCGAGTTTGGCATCACATCGAATGCCTAAAACACTGATTTCGCAACTTGTATCGAACAAGTTTTTTCGTAAAATCCATGAGCAATTAATTTTATTTTTAATGTTATTTATAATCGCCATAATATTTAAATTACCATACACAAGGTGGCTTTTATTGCTAAGCATTGGTTGTTATGTACAAAAATCAAACTTTGTCGAATATCACGATTTGTCAGTTAAAGTGGTAAATGTATTAATTTTATATTTTTAAATCCAAGTATGTATGATTACGGGAATAATTCTCGAATCTAAAAACTCCGATTTAAAAAATGAAGCAGGAGCTGCTTTACGCACGACAATTCCTTCAAAATCAAAGAAATTGTATCAAAAAACTTAGAAAATATTTGATGTTTGGTGGCCATTAAAAAAGATAGTAAATATTTCAGAAAAAGTTATTTTGACTTTCTTGTCCCAGCCATCTTTAAAATTTGCTACTTTATGGAGTATTTATTTAATGATGCGCACTATAATTTATAAATGAACTACACAACCAGTGCATGGTGGACACTAACCACCAGGAGGCTGGAGACCAGAAAAGAACATTAAAAAAGGGTACTACACCTGTCTAAGGTGTCAAACCTTTTTTAAATGAAACAAAAAAGAGAAAAACAAGCCCTGTAGGCTGCAGTGTCAGGCGGACTTAACCTCAACTTGTGTATTTAGTTTATCAATCAATCAACAAAACCAGTGGGTATATATACTGTTGGTTCTATACCTAAAAAGATTACCGAATACCTTGAACTTAATGCAAGCGCTTCCATGCGAATTTAGGAGCCAACATATTAATGCTAAAAAGACATGGGGAGGTTGGCGTGCAACTTTTGTGGCAGAAGGCTTAGTAGAAAATTGGAACAAGAACCGGTCAAAACCGAGTACTTCACAGTAAATAATTTTTTTACGGTAATAAATATTTATTACAATTTTTTTAAAAATTATGGTGTATTCACAACACTTCAAAGAATTTATTTTCAACAAGTTAGACAATGGTCAACATTCTTTTTTTTAACTTCCGTCCCCATCGAGAGTAAAAAAAAATGCTTAAATAATTGTCGTATGAATTTTCGCTTGTGAAAAAAAAGTTCCTTTCTTTGGGGATAAAAAAAAATTTAAAAAAAATCAGAGTTAATATTGACAAATTAATAAAATTATTATGAACAAAGGATTAATATTTTTTATCTAATCTTGTTAGGTATGTATATAATAAAGGCTCCATGACGCGAAAATTTATACAACAATTATTTAAACTTTTTTTTAATGTACAATGAAAACAAAAGCTTAAAACAATTTTGTTAATTAACAATTGTCTAAGTTGTTAAAAAATTAGCTTTTAGTTAAATTTTCAAAGGGAATAAATTCTTTAAAGTGTTTTGAATACACCATAATTTTTAAAATTTTAAAAATAATATTTAATACCATAAAAAAATATTTAATGTGACGTACTCGGTTTTGACGCCGAGCGCGGAACTAAAGTTGTCACGCGGAGGAGCATTTTCAGCGAACAATGAAGATAGAACTCCGGGCGTCAGGACTTTTTTGTCGGACATTTTCTCCCCTTTAAAAATCCTTTTTTGCAATTTCCGCTATCTCTTATGGTTTTTGAGTTTCATAAAAAATGGAAATGGCTTTTTTGTTTTTTCTTAAAAACAATTACAATTTTTATTGGCAGAAAAATCTTTAAAACGCCTTTTTCAGATTTGCATTCCCAGCTATTGCTCATATTTTTTGAAGCCTTTCAACTATTTTTCGCGAAAACACACTTCTTGACTAGACAAACAAAAAGTAGAATAGACAGGAGGGTTGTCTGGCAAAATTTGGCCGCAACTACCTTTAATTAAATATACAGAGTGATACAAAAGCATGACTTACTTTCTTTTTACCACGCTGCCGATGACAATACAATTATTTTATAACTTTGTTTCAATGCCCTGACTGACTTCGATTATCAGAATAAAAAAAATAAAATAAAACTTTTTAAATGGCAATACTTGGAGAGTGCACAAGGCCAAAATAGCACAAAACGCTTCCTACAAAAATCCAGGCTACTGGCGACAAAAAAAAAATTTAAAAAGGGGATTTTTCACCGGTCTTCATGTTGGGTTATCTGTGGTTGTTATGATCCGTTAGTCATAATAGATTTATTGACAAATTTAAGATATACTAAGAATCAAGGCTCTTGATTAAGATTACTTTCGATGTTGTTTTATAATTAAAAAATGAGAAAATAAATTATATTTAAAAAAAAACTAAAAAAACACGCTTTAATAGTAAACAAAACTAAAAAGTAGAAAATAATCAATTATAAAAAAAGCGTGGGGTGCAATTAACTAAATTTTTTATAAAAACTCTAATTTTTTAACTAGCTACGATTATAATAATTGTGACATTATAGCTATTTAGGGTTAAAGGGCGTTACTGGGACTATAATCCCCCCTGAAGGTCGAAATAGATTTCGACCTGATGGGCATTATTGTCCAGTAAACCCCGGGGTTTATACAATGCTTTATGTTTTCCCCAAAAAAAGAGTTTTTCAATGACTAATTACATTATTTATTCGCAATAAAAAAAATAAGAAAAAAATTTCCTGTATACGTAAGTAGATAATGACTGGTGTTAAGTTTGATTTTTTGATGTTTCTGTCACTTAGTCAGTTGGCTTTTTTTATTTAACGATTTGTTAAAATGGAAGAAATTCCAAAAAATATAAGAAAAAAGCCATAAAAAGGACGGGAAAATCTTTTGCCAGTTAAATCAAGGCAACAGTATGATCGGGGTATGGTATTTGGTATTTGGAAAGATGCGAAAGCAATTTTTCAAATAACCGAAAACGTTTTAATGGCATATTTGGGAACTGGTAAGTTATTGATTTTTTTTTAATACATATGTTTAACAAACTTTATTATTTTTAGTCGGAAAATACAGTCCGAACTTTTTGGACCAAGTTTTCCCCAACCCAAGGTCTACGTTGATGGTTATAAAAAATATAAAACATTTCGCAATACCATCGTCTCATATTTTTTTAAAAGTTAAGCGGGATACTTTCCCAAGGGGCTAAAGTTTTGGAAGGAGAACAAATATTAAAATTTATTAAGAAGGCTCCTGATGATATCTACTTGGAAAAAAAAGTCATTTTGGGTTTTAATGGGTGTTTTTGGAGGTTTAAGACAGATGAGTTGGTAAAAAGCCCATTGATGACTTGAAGATAGGGGAACAGTCTTGGTTATAAAGGTACCAAAAACAAAAAACTTCAACTTAAAAAAGTTTTACTATCATTGAAAAAAGATTTAGGCGCTTTAAATTTAATAAAAAAGTACACAACTTTTAAGACCAGCTGGAATAAAGGAGCGAAAGTTTTTTTACCTATAGAAAGGGTCTTTGTACAGTACAACCCATTGGAAAAAATACCATAGGAAGCATCCCAACATTGATCGAAAATATTTAGTGTCCGACTGGTATATTATTTAACAAATAATAATATTATGTCAAAGTCAGTTAAATACGAAATATTACCCTAGGGCGTTATTTAAAAAAATAACGCCCTAGGACAAATTTACCACGTACAATTTTTAAACTGACCGGAAAATTCCACATTTCCATACCCCACCGCAGTTGCTGTGTTACTTGAAGTAATACTTTTCCAAACCACAAGGGAAGCATTAGCCAATTTGGAGCTTCCACTATCATCCACGTACCCTCGTGCTACCGAAGAACTCTTCCTGCCTCCTAACCTCATTAAGCTCTCGGAACTACCTCCCGCATCAGAATAAATTGTTGCCGCTGTACGTCTTAAACAATGACCTGTGTACGCCTTAGCATCAGGTAAACCCAAATATTATGTAGCAATCTTAAAGGGTATATTTCCAAATGTATTTTTACCTATAGGCTGCACAGTACACTGTTCATCATGATAGCACAAGAAAAAACCTATCAATAGGTGCACTTTTAGGTCGCAAAGACATATAGTCCCGAATTAACTTTGTTGCGCACATTTCACTGTCATCAATAACCAAAAAGCTCCTTGCTTGCCCATTTTTACTTTGTGGAATGTCAATAAATATATGCAGACCCATATCACGCACATCAGAAAACTTCATTTTCACATGCTCGTCTCTTCTACAAGCTCCGAATACACCTATCACTAATGCAACTTTATCTGCCAAATATTTTTCAGTCGGCGCTTCTTTCAAAAAAGTTATAACTTGTTCGCGAGTCAGAACCTTCGACTTTTTAGTTGATAATTTCTCCCAAGTTGCTTTAGGAACTGTTGCAGAGAAATCAACTTTTCATTACTTCTTATCTTGTTATGAACTATTAATTCTTTACGTAACATTAAAAACTTGGTCCGAGGAGAATATGACTCTGACAAATCTTGAAAATAAGCCATCAAAACGGTTTCGTCCCACGTCCCCGCAGTGTTTTGTCAGCCAGGCCTCAAAATGGAAATATTCTTTCTCAAACCGCCTAGTTTTTTTTTGGCACAAGCGCATGCTCAGCTTTAGCAGCTTTAACTAAAATATCTTGGGGAGATGGGTATTTTCCACTACTTCGAACATTTTAATACCTCAATCGCAAAATTAATTTTTATGTGCTGTCTTATTGACAAATAACAACCATGGTTACCACAATTACGTTTCGACAATTTTTTCAGGTAAATGCTAGTACTTGATTTGGTTTAAACTAATACATTCAAAATTCATTCAAATTTTTCTCATAAAAAGAATATTTAGTCGGACATTAAACGTTGAAAGCACCACGGGTATTAAGGATAATAACGCTTTCGGTCAACGTATATCCCTCGGGCCAAAGGCCCTCGGGAAACACACCATCGACCCTGAGCGTTATTATCCTTATAATACCCTTGATACCTTAATAACTAAAACACCTCACGCTTTTTTACTATATTTAATTATTTTGTACTTTTTAGTTCGGTTCAGTATAAAAGCGTGTTTTTTTTTTTTTTTAACTATAATTTATTCTATGCAAGATCAAAGATATCAGATGAGTATATTCATACAACGTCAAATTTGAAGTTTTCTGTCAAGCCACGTAATTTACCGTAACTTATGGTTTCATCGAAGGCAGCTTTATTTTATTAATATTTTTTACATTTTTGGATTTCTGGATACATAATGACAGCTTTAAATTAAAAAAAAATGGCTGGCTATCTTAGACACACAATGTTCGAATCCAAAAATGTAATAATAAACAAGGTGCCTCATTTGCAAATTAAAAATTAAGGCTATTTCCGGTAAAACCGGAAGTTACCAAGTGACTTGTCAAAAACCATCAAATTTAACGTTATATGATAGCTACTCGTACTTACAAAGTTAGGAGAAATTGGAGTCGTACAATTACTCTTTCTCGGTATTTTTATATTTTATTTATGTGACAAATGTTCTGGACCTATTTGGAGAGCATATTTTGATTTTTTTATATGCATCCTTACGAAGGGTTTCCAGCAAAAAACTGCCTGCCACCTCGTACATTTAAACAAAAACGGAAAAACTTGGTCTAACCTTCAACTTTCAAAAGTCAGTGGTTTAAAAACGTTGTTAAGAATCTTCCGTCTAAAAAATTGTTTAGATTATTTTTAAAAACTTTAAAATACAATAGAAAAAAGAAAATTAGGTTTAAGATAATTGTATGCTATGCCATATTAATTCAACGTTAATTAACAAATTTTGACATATTTGAGTATTCCATCGTAGATATATTCTAAGTGCATATAAATAGACCCAATGCACACTTTTGACTTTAATAAAAAAAAATGCCAGCCTAAAATAAAGCAAATATAATATAAAAGATAATTAAATATGCTTAATTATGGGTTTAATTTATTGAAATTCCTTTAATGTTAGCTATAAAATAAAATGAATAAAACAAAATATCATTCTATTACTACAAGAAACATGGTTCTTTAATAATGAAATGATCACAATACCAATACGACATTATTAATAATGGATATGATCTCAACTTGTTCTAATAATATCTCGCATACGATTAGACATAAATCTTATTTTTTTCTTCTTTTTCTTCTCTGAAAGCCGTCTTGATTTACTACCGGAGGCAGCGCAGCCTCTTGGGCTTTTTGTGCCCAATCTTCCATTGTCTTTATACCTTTTTGTAGTCTTGTTTTTCTACAAGCCTATAACCTGGACTGGTTGGTTGATACATTCCTGTGGGTCATTTCCGGTGCCCAAATAATGCGTCTTTTATTTGATGCTTTCTTCGCACAGGATATGGTAGGCTGTTTCTTCCTTATTGCACATTCTGCAACTTGGGTCCCCATTGTATAAGCCTATTTTGTGTAGGTAGGGCAGGTTTTGGTCCAAAGTAAGGTGTGGAGGATCCCTGTCTTGCAAGCTCGTCCGCTTTTTTGTTGCCTTTTTCCCGACTGTCCTGTTACACAAGAGAGTTACTCTGTTGCGTTCTCCCAGGACTTCCAGTTCTTTTTGGCATTCCTATGTCAGCTTGGACGTTACGTTGGGGTTTACTAGTGCCCCCAGTGACTCTTGGCTGTCTATTATTATGCAGATCCGCTTGTTTTTGTAAGCCTTCCTGTTATTTTATTTTGCACAATGCAGTAAAGCATATATTTTCGTTTAAAATACAGAACTGTGTATTTTTAGTGGAATGAATAATTGTGAATTCCTCATTTCACTGTGCACGCCCGCTCCAGTTTCCTGCACGGTTTTGGAACCACCCGGTTTTGAAACCACCCGTATACCAGATAATGTGTCCAACGTCCGGGAGATCAAGTTGCTCCCCTCACTTCGATCTGGAATTTTTACCTCAAGGTTTTTGTTAAATAGTATCCTCGTCCAGGATGATGCCCCAATCTGACTTTTTTTTGTTCTTGTTTTCAAACTAGCGTTAATTGGGAAGTTTTAAAGACACTCCATGGCTGCTGTTGGGGTTGTTTTAATTGCTCCTGTTATAGCTAAGCAAGCAAGTCTTTGTACCTTGACCAGTTCTGTAATATCAGCCATTCTTCGTTTACCACAATAATGAGCTTTGGGATCAATTTTGGGGCATGAATTCTAGCTTGTATTCTTCGTTTCAGCTCTCCTCATAAATGTTCAATCGGATTAAGTCAGAACTGTATGCCGGCCACTGCATAACTCAAAAACCAACTTCTCTAATGTAATCTTGGACAATTCTAGCAGTGTGCGGTCTTGCATTATCATGCATAAAAGTGAAATTGTCTTCAATATAAGCGATGTAAGGTACCACATGAACAACTCGAATCTCTTCAATGTACCGAGCGCTTGTTAAACCTTCTCCCTGGCGACCACGGCCAGGTCTGGTGATGGACACAAAGTCCGTTCGTGCTTCTGTAGAAACTGCACCCCGGATCATGCATGAACCGCCGCCGTATCTAATCCACTCTTCAATGCAGCACTCTGCAAATCATGCATGTTGCCCCGCTCTCTCGTAATCTATTCCAGCGACATGGCGCGTATTTCTCCGAGGCCGTCTCCATCCGGGTAATCTAGAGGGCGCTCCTCGACAATTATTGTCTAAGACTCACTTACTTCACCTCTGTAGCGACTCTTAAATTACTGCTTAATCTTAGAATAAACCCTGGATATCTAGGTTACCTTATTTTAGGGCTTTCCTTACTAGCGCGCGTAAGTGTTTATTTTAGTCTTGTGCAAGATCAGGTAAAAAGACATTAAATTTATTTGTTTAATTAGACTTTTAAACATATACACGATAATTGATTTTACATTTTATGTACATTTATACTTATTCTTGCTTATAACCATTTTAAAGAAAAAGTTTGGTCTTGTAAATACCCAATTTTTTAAGTGTGCTAATAATTTATATGTAAAATTAACTTGTTGTTTCAACTTTTTTTTATAGAATCTAAAAAATTACTTAAGAAAATGATGTGAATTTAAACAACAGGAATGCCTTATTAATTGGTTTATTTTTTAAAGCATCTCATTTTTTTCATGTTTCAATAAAAATGATTTATTATTATTTTCAGTAACAACAAAAGTAACAGTAAACTCTTTAGTGTAAGGCTTTTTCATTTTATAAATTAAAAGGAAATTTCTTATATAATATTATTCGTTTGAGATTCGTAGAAAAATAACGGATGTCAAATTTCTTTTATTTCAATTTAAACAATATTCCTAATTATTCTTAAGACTACCAAAAATATACCAAATGGTTTAAAAGTACTCGGTGGGTATAAGCCAAAAGAAACTTTACACCATGGGACCCCTTCGGTTCTGGTCCCGGGGTATAGAGACTGAGCCTGCTGAGTCCTATTGATCCTTTTGAACTAGCAGATCACCTAAAAAAGAAAAAAACAAATATCCAAGTATCTATCTACGTTTTAGGGGCAAGTCTGTTATCGTTTTTAAGATAAACATAAAATATAAAACACACTTTAAAATTAAACCATCATTAAATTAAAATTGTTTAAATTTTAATAAAAATTATAGACATTTTAAAATTGGTTTATTTTACATAAATTTATTTATGAAATTAATTTATTATAACTGGTATATATTTATTATTTTAAAATACTTTAAATATACCAGTTGTAACAAAGTAATATCATGTATGACATTCCGTTAAAAAAAAAACATTTTAAAATGTTTTTAATTTTTGTCAAAATTAAAAAAAATGTAAACTTGCCTTTGAACGTAAATTTCAGCGGTTTAGTTCAGCGAGATCAATAGGACTCAGCAGGCTCAGTCTCTATATCCCGGGACCAGGCCCGAAAGTGTCCCATTGTGTAAAGTTTTTTTGCGTCTACCTAACGGGGATCTTTAAATTAATAAATCAGTCACAACAATATGGAACATATATAAAATACCAAATAGTGACTTCACATTTTTTTTACTTCGGTCCCCTTTAGTTTTAATGGGGGATGTTGAGTTATAATTGCTTATTAATAATTATTATATTAAATATTTTTTTAATTTAAAATTAATTTGAATTTTTTGGAAAACAGTTTATGTTATGTGATTATGTGAGTCAAACAGTTTCTTTCATTTAAATATTTTTTTAAAATGCTTTATTATATCCATTTTTTTTGTAGTAAATGTCTAACAAAAATTCGAAGAGAAATAATCCTAATATTTAAAGTCTTTTATAAACAATATTTTTAATATATGTGGGACCATAGCTTTTTATTATATTTAAATAATTACATAAATTACAATAGGTTGGGTGCTTAGTTTCAAACTTATTTTATTCCACTAGCTAGCTTTCACCTATCTTGATCTGAATCTTAAATTTTATCTACAGCTTAAAAGTAAATATAACTTATTATATAAATTTACGTATACGCTTTTTTACAGTTTTTTTATTTATTATTATTTACGCTTTAAAATACCGTACATCATATTATTCAATATTATGAGAAACAAACAATGTAAAGTTTTTATATTATTTAAATAATGTCCACGAAGACATTTATTTGCTTTGAAATTTTTAGCATACTTTTTTTTTCAGTTTGTATAAGATAATTTAAGCAATAAAAATATACCTCCTGAAATTTATTTAATGTATTATATTTTGGTTTTTCTAAAAATCCTATATAAATGCAAATAAAAATAAATAGCAAAAACACATTTTAGAAAAATATATTCCTATTAATTCCTGTAGCTGAGTCGTATACGGTATTTTAATTAAATGTGAACTTGGTTAAAGTGTCTTAAACAAACTCTATAACGCAAGAAGCCAAAAATCCTTCTAACGTATTGCTTTATCTTATAATAAATCCCGAAAATGTAGGTTACTCTATTCAAGCGCTTTACTTCACTTCCTTTCTAGGTGTGTTTATTTTACTTTTCAACTAAAGCAAAAATTAGTGCAGCAAGTTAATTTGCTCAAGAAGAAAGAAAAACATGTTTCCATGCGGAGTCAGCTTAAGTATTACCCTTTTAGAAATTTAACAACACCTTTAGAGAAACGGTTCTTATTTGTGTGGAACGTATATATTTTCTTACACTTTTTTATTCTTTATCTTGTATTGTTTGCGTCTTTATTTAACACACATTACAGATTTTTTTATTATAACAAAAATAATTTTATAAACTTAGGCTTTTTTACATTTTAAAAATAATAATTTGTGTTTCTTCCCTTTTTGTAAACAATCAAATATCCACTTGTTTGTTTAAAATAGTTTTTTAAAAATTATTTACAGTAACACTGTGAAATATTCTCCAATGTCTTATTATTCATATTGTACGTGCAGGTACTAGGTAGTCCGTCCGTCTTCCTTGGGTTAAGGCGTTAGGCCAGAGCAGGCTGCTATTTAGTTAAATTTAAATGGTTAAAAGGAATAGAGTGTACACGAGTGCTTATTTGTAGTTTTGCATTTTACATTTTAAATTGTGTGATGTCTCGTCGGCAGTGTAAAAGGGGTCAATAGCTGAGCAGGTTCAGCTCGCTATACCCGGGACCTGGACCGAAGTGGTCCCATTTTCTAGCAAATTTCAAGGTGGGTAATCCCAATAAAAACATACCAAAATTAACAAGTTTTAAACTAACACAAAATCAGGTACATTATAAAATTTATTTAAACAGTATCCCAACCCGAAGATGTGAAATATTGTAATTATTTAAAAAAAATTGAATTGATGTCTATTTTGTTGGATTTATTTTTTATTTTATTGATATTTTTTCCTTATATTTGTTTTAAAAAGGTATTGAATGGATTCATGACAAAAGGCTAAAGATAACGCTATACACCATATACACAACACGCTATACACCATACGAGCTTGTATTTGGTAAAATAAGCAAATCCCGTCAAACCTTACTAATCAAATCGATCCTATTTATAATTTTGAGGATTACCCATTTGAGTTGAAATTTAGATTGCAGACTGCGTGGAACGATGCAAGAAATAACTTAATTGTTTCAAAAACTAAGCGTATAAACTCCAGTAAAGATGCAATAGCTATAATTATAAAATCAAGACATGGTCCTAATAGAAAACAAAAATGTAGAAAATAAATTAGCACCTTTGTTTAAGGTCCATTTAAATTTTAGATATTAAGAATCCCAATGTAGTTTTAAATGTAAATAATAAGCCTAAGGAGGTACATAAAAATATTATTAAACCTTATTTTTAAGTCTTAAATTGTACATAGTATATAAGATAGCAGAATGAAAAAAAAGTTCAGAAAACATTTTTTTAACTTTTGCGAAGGAAGGTGTAATGGATTCATGACAAAAGGCTAAAATATAATCTTGAAAGGTTAGTCCCAAGTACTTGTTAGGTCATCAATCTATTGCACGTATCAAAGCCATTGACCGTGAAGGTTAACAGGTATATTATGTTATGTTATTATTTAAATATTAGTTTATATAACAATACTGATATATTATTGTAAACTGTGTATATTAAAATGATGTTTGTTTAATGTTTAAATATATATATATATATATATATATATATATATATATATATATATATATATATATATATATATATATATATATATATATATATATACTTTGATTTATAAATTTATATTATACATAATTAGATTATCCATTAAGATAGATACATTAGATCATAATTAGATAAGTTTAATGCTATTTAATGCGTAAATAATTTATACTATTAATATGTTTTATACAAAGTCTCTTGTTTGACTTCTTGACGTTTAGATACTACGAACCAAGTACAAAGCAGAGTACACCACAGTATGTTGTATACAGGAAATTGTTTGTTGGTTTTAAACGTTTTTTATACAGTTTGTTTGGTGTATTTATATTGGGATATTTAAAAATTTATGAATTTATTAAAATGAAATAGATTGGACTAAGATTGCTTATATATTTTTTGTCGTTAAGCGCTTCTTTTTCCCTTTTTATTTCAATTATTTCTTTAATTGTAAGTTTTTGTAATTAGAGTCTTGTGACAGGATTTTTTTTTCTTAAAATTAAATTCCTGCTTCCAGCTGTTAAAGCGTTTTTGGTACATTTGTACCCATTTAGTCTATTTTCTAAGAATTGTATTGTCATTCCAATATATTTTTTTGGACATGCATGGAATGGAGTAAGTTATGTAAGACTTTTTTTTCTTTGGTATTTAACTTTTTAAAGGTGTAAATATTGAGCAAAAATTTTTTAGCCAAATACTACAATATCTTTTGAATGTGTTTTATTCTTTTGATAGAATTATTAAAATGAAATATTGTTTTTTCTTTATTGTTTTTTTTTGGTCTTTTTTTAAAATTTGTTTTAAAATAAGTAGATTCTTTGATTTATAACCCAGATGTCCGAAAAGTTGCAGAAAACTTCTACCATTTACTTTATTACCTATTCCTATAAAAAAAATTATATTTTTTTTTTTTTTAAAAAAAAAAAAAAAATATATATATATATATATATATATATATATATATATATATATATATATATATATATATATATATATATATATATATATATATATATATATATATATGTGTGTGTGTGTGTGGTGTGTGTGTGTAAATTTTGCCACTGAACAATATTTCAATAAAATTTTGCACCATTTACAAAACTGCAATTTTTAAGACATAATATAGTTATACATAATATTTTTTGTCACTTTAAATAGCTCTCTTAAGGCCTATTACATAATTTTAAATAAAAACAAATATTTTTTTAACCCTACTTGTTTTAGTATTTTCGTTTATTTCAAACTTCTTAAGCACCCTGTATATGTGTTAACTGCATTCTGAAAAGTTCTAATAAACTCACATTTTTTAGCAACTATTTCATATTTTTAACCGCTTACGCCTTCTTGAATGAAAGAAAAAACTTTTATACACACGACTCATCTATCATTTAATAAAAAAAAAACATTTCAGAAACCCTTCCTTTTTATCCAGGAACTTTGAAAGGAAAATATGGAGAACCACTCGTGCGTTACGCTTAAAAGAGTGTTTGTTTGTGGCTTCCTGACACATATACCCCGGATCATAACTGGGCCATTTATGTCGCAGGAAAGCTGAGCGAAAGTCAGTGTCAATAGGTTTTTTGTAGGCATCACCAACAACAGCTTTAAACAAACAGTATAAACAAAAAAAATAGGTGTTTGTGCGTCTTTACCTTGGGCTAAATCTTTTAATAAACAAATTTGTAAAAGTAATATTGTTTAAAGAATTATTTTAAACAATATAATAGTTTAAGGTTTAAAATATATGTACCTTAGAGAAGCAAACATTCTTTTTAATTTTTAGGCTAAAGATATAAGCGATGAAGCAAAGATAAGCTATATAAATCAATTTTTATAAAATTGCCAAAAGAGTTTAAGAAAATATTTGTTATAATAAAATATTGCTATACATGTAAACCAAACAATTACATATTGCTTATAACATTCATATTGTACTTGTCACTAAATGAATGGCTATATAGGATTTTTTTTTCTTTTTTTAAAGTGTTAAATAGCATAATTTTACAAATTTTACCACAATTTTAATTTTTTTGGACTTTTAGTAACAAAAAATTTAATTTAACATGGACGCGTGAAATTTGGAATGGATGTTAATATGTTCTAAAGCTTTCTTACACCAAAATTGGTACTTAAATGTTACCAGCTACCCTGGAAAAGGGTTGAAAATTAGCAAGTTACGAAATGGGTTTGTTAAAGCCATATTAATTTAAAAAATTTATTGTTCTTCTTATTTTGTTCGTAAGGTGTGCCGTTTTTGCGTAAAAAAATAACTTTATTTCTGCAATACGAAGTCAGCAATGAAAATAGGCGGTATAAATTATTGTCCACGTATAAAAAAGCTGTGCATAAGCATATACGTTTATAAACTTTTCATTGATGGACTAGAAGGGCTTGTTCCTTTAATTAAACACTGATTGATTTAATTATAATTTACTTATTTATTATTTTTAAATTAGCTAAAAATATTATTGTTCAAGTAAATTTGCCACCAATGGAAGTAAATTGTCACTCATTGGATCTTAAAGTCACTATTTTAAATAAGCACTGTACAGGGTGGGCCAAATTGGGCACTTTTAAAGGGAAACTCCCATTTTTAAAGGAGATAGATGAAAACTTATGTCGGTGTCTAAGACTCAATTTTCGTCAATAACATAATGGTAAAAACCACACATCGATATCTGTTACCATTTCTGAGTTACAGGGTGATTTCCAAAAAAGTGCATTTTTTAAAAAAGCGGTAACTCTTTTGCTATGAAAAATTTTGAGTTTTTGTAAAAAACATTTCCAAAGCAACTTTTTACGTAGAATTTAATGGTGTAAATATATTTTTTTTACAATCAATAGTTTAATAGTTATTAACAGAAAAATCAATGTTTTATATGGGACACCCTGTATATTTTTGAATAATTGAAAATATATTTAAATTACCTTTTCAAAAAGATAGCACACTTAATATTGTGCTCGAGGTTTCTTCGAAATAAAGAGTTTTTAATAGTTCGCCCACTTTGAACAAGTAGGCTTAGAACGCCGCGTGGCGCGGCCATGATAAAGAAAACAAATGCTTATTGGTAATTGTCAAATTGTGATTTTGGCTGTAAACACGCCATAATTTAGTCAAATCTTTCAAATAAATTTAAAATGAAATTTGAAAATTATAAAAAATGGGATATGATAGTTTGTTTTATACAAGCCGGGGAGAATCCAGAAGCAGCAAGCAATTTATACCACAACCAATATCCAGAATAGAAGACAAGCTTTTAAAGATATTTTTGGAAGATTGCGACACAACCTTATTAATAGTGGCCAGTTTGAGAAAAAAAGGTCAAAACAGTATATAACAAATAGGAATAAGGAGTTAGAAGATATAGTAGTTTTAGGAGCCGTTCAAAATAATCCTAAAACGTCAACACGAAAATTGAAAACGTTAACAGGACTGGCAAGAACTAATGTTAGACGAACTTTAAAGAAATACAAATATAAACCATACAGGACCAGAAAAGTGCATCATCTTAGACCTGGAGATTTTGAACGCCGCATAGATTTTTGTCGGTGGTTTCTGGAAAAATGTAACCTTGTGCGCGATTTCCCACTGAATTGTATTTGGACTGACGAAGCGTATATAAGCAGTGTCGGTATTTTTAACCGCTGTAACTCGTATACTTGGGCTCAACAAAACCCTCATTCAGTAGTCGAGCTAAGAAACCAAGGAAGATTTGGGTTTAGTGTCTGGGCAGGTATTTTTAGAGGTAGGATTATTGGCCCGTTAATTTATGATGGTACCCTCACCTCTCAACGATATTTGCAAATTTTAAGGCAACAAATAGAACCCTTCATTGATGATCTACCGCTAATGGAACTCGGAAACATATTTTTCCAGCAAGACGGGGCACCGCCTCACAACGCTGAAATTATTAGTAATTTTTTAGCAGATAACTTTGACAATAATTGGATAGCTAACCAGGACCCATCCGTTGGCCAGCGAGGTCACCGGACCTAACGCCCATGGATTTTTATCTTTGGGGAAGACTCAAGGACCTTATTTTTAAATTACCTATACGTTCTAGACGAGAATTAGAAGTAGCGGTTGTGCAAGGGTTTGCATCTCTCACCCCTCTTGAATTTGATGAATTCTGCAAGAAATGTCCGGAAACGGTGCCGTTTGTGCATAAGAGAAACCGGTCGGCAATTCGAACATCTCCTGTAACTAAATCTCTTGCGCTGGTTTATTACTTTTTATTGTTGTTTTTTATATTTTATTTGTTAATCTTATTCTAAATATAGTTTACATTGTTATAAAATTCGACATCGTTCCTTGTAAATATAAGTTTCATATTATAAAATATTAAGTGTGCTATATTTTTGGAAAGGTAATTTAAAGTTATTTTCAATTATTCAAAAATATACAGGGTGTCCCATATGAAACATCGATTTTTCTGTTAATAACTATTAAACTATTGATTGTAAAAAAATATATTTACACCATTAAATTCTACGTAAAAAGTTGCTTTAAAAATGTTTTTACAGAAACTCAAAATTTTCCATAGCAAAAAAGTTACAGCGATTTTTTAAAAATGCACTTTTTTGAAAAACACCCTGTAACTCAGAAATGGTAACAGATATCGATGTGCGGTTTTTACCATTATGTTATTGACGAAAATTGAGCTCCAGACACCGACATTAATTTTCATCTATCTCCTTTAAAAATGGGAGTTTCCCTTTAAAAGTGCCCAATTTGGCCCACCCTGTACATAATCTCATAATTTCATTTTATATCCTTTGTGTTTTAGTTTAATGCAAATGCAAACTATAGATTCAGAAAAATGGCACTCGTCTGGAAGCGTTGCTGACCAGATGGTTTATATCGATCGAATTTTTTTTAATATTTCTTCTTAACTTTTTGTCTGTGTGTTTCCTAACACATAAATCTTGTTTAGTATAAAAATTTAATATTAAATTGGAGATATTTCCATGAAAACCTAGAAAAAATAGCAACAAAGACGCACGCTAGTGTCGCTGCATCTTTCTAAGAAAAAAATAGAGTGTTTGAAAAATGCTCCACATTTAAGGAGGTAATTTCTTAGTGAAAAATAAAGAAAAAAATGTTTTTATAAATATGGGTTCAAAAATGCATAGTTTCTAAGGGTGTTAAAGTTTTTAAAAAAAGTTTTTAATAATTATCTTAAATATCCTGTAGTTTATTTGTTTGAAATTTGTCAGTATTATTTTGGGTAATAGGAGCCTAATTTAGAACTGATAATATAAATTATTAAGTCCAGTGGCGTCTCAGCGGACACCTTATCGAAAATATTTGTAAAAAAAATTTACGCCACTGAATTTTATTGCAATTTTTATAATTTTTAAATAAGGCGTTTTCGAGAAAAAAAATTAAAACCAATTTATTGGAGGCATCTGCACCCCTTTTAAAAACTTAAAATACATTTTAATTGCAACTATAGTTAACTATTAAGGGGGTCCAGAAACTTAAAATGAATTGGTTTTAAGTTTTGCCTGAAAACGAAGCAAGATAGAAAAAAATATTAAGACACAAAAAAGTTGTATTTTTACTTGCCTAATCTAAAATAATAAAGGATTTTCGAATAAGAGGTGTTATTTTAATATTTAAAGAAAAATGCCATTTTTGAAAATAAATGATTGGATATTTATTTCATTATGAAGAGGAAGGTATGCCGATAATAATGGAAAATAACATCAGCCAAATGAACACCACGAGCACGCTTACAGGACCATATCCTTTTCATTAAATTTTCCGTAACCAAATCGCAAAGTGGCTGTCCCTCGTCCTATGTCCTCGATAGCCTCATGAATTCTATCTTTGAGGTCTTGAATCGACGCTGGGCTGTTGGCGTAGACCTTTTCTTTCACGTGGCCCCAAAGGATCACAAGATCTTGGTGGCCAATTGTAATCACCCTCGGGAAACTTTTTCCGTAAAAATCAATGGTTTCTTTGCTTGTATGACACAGCGCCGTTTGTTAAGAAACGTTGTCCAGAATTGGATGGTATTGATCTGGACAACGATTACTTTCAACAAGACGGCGCCCGTCCAACAGCAAAACCATTGACTTTTTACCGGAAAGTTTCTGACCTTTATCTCTCGAAGAGGTGATCACAATTGGCCACCAAGATCTTGTGTCTTCCCTCTGCAACTTCCTCCTTTGGGGCCACGTGAAGAGAAGATCTACGCCAACAAGCTCGAAGCCTCAAAAGATGGAATTCTGACTATCGAGGACATAGGGCACCACTTTGCCATTTGGTTATAGAAAATTTCATGAAAGAATATGGTCCGTAGGCGTGATCGTGGTGGTCACTGGCTGATGTTATTTTCCATTATTAACGGCATACCTTCTCTTTAAAGGTACTAAATATCCGATATTTATTTTTAAAAAATGGCATTTTGAATATCAAAATAACACCTCTTATTGGAAAACCCTTTATAATAAATGCAATAAAAGTCAGTGGCGTTAATTTATTTTACATATATTTTTATTAAGGTGTCTCCTGAGACGCCCCTAGACTTAATAATTTTAATTAAAGAATACCCTAATTAGGACCTTATTACTAGGAATAACAAATTTCAAGCATATTGGATACAGGTTATTTAAAATCATTACTAAAAAAACAAGTTTTTTTTTGTTTTTTAAAACTATATCCTCTATACGATAAAGTTTTATTTATACTTTTAATCACCCAAATTAATGTATATGATAATGCATTTTTTAGGTTTTTATACTGTACTGTAAAACGCACTTTTATATACTATAACAGAAATTCTTTTTTATACCGTTCTGTCATTTTTTTTGGTACCAGCCGCCTTGTAGCACCATTAGATTTTTGCAAAACTTCATCAAAAATCAGATTTTCACCATAATCTTTTGTTTCGTCAAATTTACCAAAAAGGTTTGTAAAATAACACTAATTTTCAACTGACTTTAATTTTACTGAATATTTCACTGCAATCTTTTCGTTAAATTTAAATTTAATATCAATCCTGACAATGTTATCACTAGTAAACAAAAATCTAAAAATTCTTTGTTAACGCAGACAATTATTTTCTAGATAAAAGAAGGAAGTTAAAAATTCGTTATTATTTTAAAACATACATTTTGACAGTACAGTGTGAAGTAAAATATTATACATTATTTATCCGAAAAACCTTTAAAATATTTCTATGAAACTTACATACTGTAAAAATTCATTTGTCAAATTTATAACGTAAATAATATTTCCATATTCCTGTGGTTAATAATGTTGTTGAATTAAACCTAAACTTTTTACGCCCATTGGAAAGTCATAAAAAAACAAAATATTTAACGGATGAAAATCCAGTAAGATACAAAACAATACTTTTTCCGTGGTACTTTAAGGTATAGAGACATGAAGAGAAAAACAGGCCGTTTGTCATAGTCACTACGTCACTAAACAATTACTATTCTTTTGTGATCTTTGTGTGACCTGACATTCTTAATAAGTTTAGGATTAATCTTAAACCTCTGTTTCTCTCTGTTTAAAGTACCAAATATATACGTTATTACTGTCCCTGTCTCGGGGCGTTTGGGTAAAATATGCAGTTTTTAAAATCATTTTTTTACTTGTGTTCCTAAACCCAGTTACATACCAAATTTCAAGTTTTTACTTACTCAGAAAGTGCGCCATATTTTAATGAGTCAATAAATGAGTAAATGAGTTAGTTATTCTGTACTTAAATTGACGATTTTTTAAATATAAAATATCATAAAACTCTAAATATTTTCACAGATAATAGGAATACTTATGTGACTACACATACCAAATACCCCTATTCAGAAGGATAATATAGTTACGATAGGGGCAAAATTTGCTGAAACCTTTTTTGTAATATACATACTGCTTGCGTTAGGCCGAAACTTGGCCTTATTATAACAACAATACCATTTTAGTTAAACAAACAGTGTTGTATTGTTTATAGTATTTTTTATACTTTATTTTTATTTTTTGGTAAAAATTCTTTATCCCTATAAAACACCAAAAAAATCCTACTCACACGAATGGAAACTCGTTCTTCTTATAAACTGCCTTCAAAAGTGGCCGCTAAAGGACAAATAATATAAGAAGCCACTCAAGCTTTATGCCTAAAAGGGTATTTGTGTGCTGACACATCCAGTCTCTATCATAACTTTACTATTTATGTCGACGGAGGGTTAAACGAAAGCCAGTCATTGGTTTTTTTTTTGGATGCCAAAGAAATGGGAATATTGTTATTTATTTTGCGCAGGCTTTTTAAGATTTAGTTGAAGTTAATAATACAAGTATGCTGGATAACTATTACTTTTGATACAAATAATATTGCTTTATTGCCAAGATACATCTTTTCGACAAAGCAGAATAAAATAAAACTATAAAATAACAAAGGATATTAATAAAATATATGATATTATAAGGAAAAAAGACAATTTAATGGTTCCTTGAAATAAATATATTATAAATTATCTTCAAAATATTTAAACAGTACATAATAAGCCTTTTCTAATAATATGTTTTTCACAAACAATAAGTCTATTAAAATTACCTATATTTTTA
>JAHBCN010015985.1:0-20041 GCA_019359885.1 Listronotus oregonensis
TACTGGTCTGAAAGACCCTTGCAACCATCAGAATGGTGTTTTATCAAAGCAAACTTTGATAAAATACCAAGCACACCTTTTCTTATCGAATTTAAAAATGTACTTATTTTAAACATAACGTAACATAAAAAGATACCTCGCCGTTATTGCTCATTACTTAATTCTCTAAAGCATCATATCTGTTTGCATCGAATAAATATAAACCAATCAGAGATATGCAAAACATTTATGAAGCTTACTACAAACCATTTTTTAACTTTACTTTATGAAAAGCTCCTATTATAAAAAAAAAACATAGAAGGCACAAACCTGCAAAATTTTGCACTTATTATTTTTTCAAAATATATTATTTTATCTTTTATAACCATAGTTAAAACATTTTTTCTAAATCTTTGGACAGTTCACTAAGGCTAAGGCCTAAGTACTTATGTACGGCGGGTGTTTTAAGTGTGGTGAGAGGCGGTTTTTTCACACGGGACTGATGCCCAAAAAGAGCTAATTTTGATGGGATGGCTTTCAAAGTAAAATATAAAAAGAACTCAAAGAATTTGCTATATTCCTGTTAAAGAGCATAAAAATACGCCCTTAAAAATTAAGTACCATTTTCTTGTTTAAAGTAGGGTTGCTAAAAAAATTAAAGACAAATATGTTTTTCTGTTTTCGTATCTAATTTTTTTAGTAATGTACAAAAAAAACGTGTGCTACTTATCTTTAAAGCATAAGTTTTTATAATCTGTAAGTGTGTTTTATAAAAGCATATTTAGTCCAAAGTGTCTAAGTAACAACCTAGCTTTCCAAACTAAAATGAAATACGAAAATTTTCCCTAATAAATGATAAGTAGACAGATGGAGATCTATCTCTTGCTTATAAGAATTTCTAAAATGATTTTATACTTAAATAAAGTGTTATATAGGTATTAATATGATTTAAAAACCGTCTGGTAATATAATAAATATGCAGGTACATATTAGAATACATAACAAAGTTGATGTTTTGCCCCAAAATCCAAAATGCTTAATTTAAAACTAATAATTATTTATTTCATGATTACGTTTGAAATATTTCGGGTATGATGGATCCTTCCGGGAGTATTTTAATATTTTTATAGTTCAGAGGATATTATTTCCGGGACTTAATCGTGCAGTATTCTCTTATGCAGGGTGTGCCTAAACGGTCTGTACAACGCTTTACCAGATACAGTACAACCAAAAATAAGTCGATTTAACTAAAATTGTCTAAGTCCAAAAGTTGATAATAACCGAGATACAGGGCGATAAAGTTTTAAAAATAAATCACACTTTTCTTAATATCTCTCGATCACTTTTAGCTAATATTACGAAATTTTGTTTCTGGGGGTTTTTGGAGATGAGAAATTTAAATTTATTGACGATTTAGTTGTATCTCCTAGAGGGCGCTACAAGCGGCCATAGGAATGCCCTTACATCGCTATAAAGTTTTTGTGCCACTCTGTATATCAGTTTTGGCTAAAAAAACTATTTTCCACTCTTTTCTGCCTAAAAAAAGTATACTTTATTGATATTCCCACAAGCAACTGTTTTCGAAAAACACGCATCTAAAGCTGGTGCAAATTACAAAACTGGTAAAAATTAAATTGTCAGATTAATTTGAAAACTTTTGCTGGGTTTTGTATTTTTTAAGAGTTTTAGAAGAAGCAATGAAATATTAAATAAAAGTAAGAAATATAATAACAAAAGTATAACACGTGAAAACGAAAACAATTTAATAGCAATTTTAAATTTTCTATAATTCAACATTTTTACTACATGGGAAAATGTATGTGAACTAAAAATAACTAATTTTATTATTGAAATGCTTTAAAAAAGAGATTAAAAATAATCACCATATGAAAAGATCTAACTCTCCTTTGCAAAATTTTTTCCCCATTTAAGTAGAATCGTATGAAAATTTATATCCATTTTTATCAGTTTTACAGTTTGCGCCCGCTTTAGACGCGTTTTTTTCGAAAACGATTGCTTCTAGGAATATCAATAAGGTATACCTTCTTTAGGCAGAAAAGAGTGGAAAGTAGATTTTTTTAGCCAAATTCGATATACACAGTGGCACAAAAAAGTAATAGCAATTTAAGGGCATTCCTGAGGCCGCTTGTAGTGCCCTCTAGGAGATACAACTAAATCGTCAATAAATTTTAGTTTCTCATCCCCAAAAACCCCCAGAAACAAAATTTCGTAATATAAGCTAAAAGTGATCGAGAGATATTAAGAAAAGTGTGATTTATTTTTAAAGCTTTATGGCCTTTTATCTAGGTTATTATTAACTTTTGGACTAAGACCATTTTAGTTAAATCGACTTATTTTTGGTTGTACTGTATCTGGTAAAGCGTTGTACAGATCCTTTAGGGACACCCTGTATAGTGCCGTAATAGCTATGTTTGGATCAAAGGTTAATTACACTGTATACAAAATGTATCAATAAAAATGAATAAAATGGAAACTTCGTTAACTAATATAATGTGGTTTATTAATTAAAGTATTCTATATTAAAAAAGATAATTGTTGCGAAAGAGCGAAACGCTAAATTTATTTTTAAAGAAGGTTTTTAATTAGGCAAAAAAACTTATAATAGGGGAGTTTTATCTGCTTTTGGTTAGCTTTTAAATTAAAGAAAAATATAACGTTTTTTCAAAGTTTACTTTTTTTAAATCGTAAAAACAATTGTTAATCTAGCTAGATTTTTGGCATGACTTCATCATACTCCTGATCACGCAACTTTTTCCCAATTTAACCAATGGTGTATTGGCTATAGTATACAAGATCTCGTTAAAGTGCAAATATGTAGTATTATATAGAATGCTCTGTATTTTACTGTACATTAGTTACAATGCCATCAATAGTATTAAATTTGGTTATCTTTACTTATCAACTAATATAAACAAAATAAACAGTAATAAAATATGTCATAATATATTGCAAACTTTTTGCGAACACTCTAAGTAATAGTAATACACATTTTTTACAAGTTGCCCGTAATAATTAAGTTATATGTACAAGGTGTATTTTAAGGTTAGAAAACTATGACATAATGGCTAATTTGTATCCAATGATTCGTTTTTAGAAAGCAAAGATACATCCAAAACCATATATCACATATCTATGTCCAATCTATTTTTGTAGAGTAGTGTTATTTAAAGAAATGGTCTTATGAGTAATTAAGAGTAAATGTAATAAATAAAAAAGTAAACATGAAAATATATTTTTCAAAAAAATAAACATGCTTTGTGGATTTCTTTAAATAAAAATATAACTTCTTTAAGCTTTTTCCAAAATATTTTATTGGTGCCAATCTTGTTTAAACCAAATACTTAAATATAAATATGTAGTATTCATGGGTATGCCTTAAATTAGACAAAGTTGCTGTGTTTCGTTTCATAAAAATAAGTTTATTTTGGTCGGTTGTGAGTTGTATTAACCAACTTTTACCATTACAGGCAATCATGGACCTTAAAAGTGCACACCAAAAATAATATTGTATCTGAAAGCATTTTAGGTAATATTTAGTAATACTAATGTAAACTTTTTATATTTTCAGTTCACCAACGTTTTAAGCCAAGTAAACATGCAAGACTAGGTAAGTAACTTAAATAATTTATAATTAAACTTTGGAAACTTTATTATGTGATTCTTAATTGGTCATTGATTCAACTGCTATTTACTAAATCAGTATGCAATAATAAATCCCTAAAATCAATTTTTATCTGTTCAGTTTGTCACTAGATTATTAAATGTTTCTAAATGTCCTTATACTTTAACAAACACAAACATCACCGTTTCTTCTTTTTCGATCGTTCTATATAATTAAGTCTTAATAACTTTGTAACTCATTTATTAAAAATTGTGCGCTGGCAACAAAATAAATGAGATAGCCCATTCACATCACTTCCAGCCGTAATGTTGGTGTAAAGTACTGGAAGTAAAAAAATAATTAATTGTGGAGCCTTTTAATCAAAAAATGAACTAATTAATATAAGATTTTTTTATTTAACTTAATTTTTAAGATTCTAAAAAAAATTAGAAATACTTTTTTGTTTTTTTTTATAGTAAGTAGAAAAGCTTTTTTTCATGCAGAATAAAATATAATATTTGACCAAAACCAGATTTTTCTCTTAAAACTATGAATAGTCGCCGTAACAAGTATTTTATATTTTCATATTTACAGTACATTGCGGTTTTTCTAACGTGAACTTATTAAACTATAAGAAATCCATATTTCTTGCTATTTCTACCTCTGCTACATAACTGTACTCCTGATATGCTTCAGTATTACTGTCTTTAGGGTCGTTCTCTTTGTTCATGTCATTTACATCTCGCATAGGGTTCAGGTAAAAGTTAAACATATTTAAAATAAGTAGTTTACTGCTGTTGAATAAGTAAAAATGAATTTCTTCACATCACGGAACGCAAGCTCGCGCTCGCCGCAAGTACGATCTGAAAACAACGCAACAATAAATGAGGACTTTCAGGCTCTGTTACTATATTAATGTTTCTAAATTGTAGATATGTGCTGTGTGGTTGTGACGGATTAATTTACTAAAAAGTCCTCGTTGAAAACATGCCAAAGAAAAATTTATACAATGGGACCGCTTCGGTCCTGGTCCCAGGGTATAGAGACTGGGTGTGCTCAATTATATTGACTCCTCTAAACTAACAGATCGCCCGAAACAGAAAAAAAAGATTTTCAAAAAAAGAACCGACAAATTTTAAATATTTATCCACGTATTAGGTGTATCAACATGAGATTTGGTACCCGTGGATACAGAGTTTTCGTATGTTTTTCATGATATGATGAGTTTTAAGCAGTTTTCGTTCGATCAGTTTTTTTTCACTTTCCGATTACTTTTGACATTTCAGTAAAAATGACTCTGGTTTTAAAAATATTTTAAATAAATCACCCTATCTTTTTAAACAGTTTTTAATTTCTAATACAAATGGAAAAAAAAACAATAAGTACAAATCTTTCTCAATTTTAGGTATACTTACAACTAAATGCATTATTTGAAGTTGGTAACATCAACAACAGCTGAATTTTACAATATATATATATATATATATATATATATATATATATATATATATATATATATATATATATATATATATATATATATATATATATATATATATATATATATATATATATATATATATATATATATATATGTAGTTCGATCACCAGCTCTTTTTCACATAAAATGTAAATGACGGTGCCCTTTGTCACCTAAAAGAGTGTGTGTGCAAAGAAACATAAGGGTTAAAAGTAAATAAAAAGTTAGTTTTTATTTTTACTGGCGGTTGTCTTACAGCCCTTTGCTAGAGTTATATTTAGGTCCAGTGTTTTTATATGGACTAATTTAACGTAAAGAGTGGTTACACAAAAATGTTAGGTTATAAAAGGAATGTTAGGTTATAAGGGAAACCAGAGAATAAAAAAAAACCACAGAATCACATTACAAATGTTTTAGCAAAGACGGTCACTTAGTTCAAAAACAAACGTTTTATAATTCGCCTCCACACACAAAATTTTTTTCTTTAAAATTTAAAATATGTCCAAGTTGATTACAATGTTGAGACAATGCACAAAGAGTTTTTTCCTAATCTCAATCACTTTTATGTTGTTTAATCTATCTTTGAGACTCTAGATGTTTGTCCTATCTATACACGCCATCGCATCAGAGCAAGGAATGCACCACTTATATTACATAGATTTTTTCAAACTGTCATCCTTGTCTTTATACTAAAAAGTTTTCCTATAGTGTGTTTAAATATTTTTATTATATATATATATATATATATATATATATATATATATATATATATATATATATATATATATATATATATATATATATATATATATATATATATATATATATATATATATATATATATATATATATATATATATATATATATATATATATATATATATATATATATATATATATATATATATATGTTAGTTCGTAAAGTTCCATGACACTGTGGATAGGAGAGATTGTAGATGAATGTTTATAAAAATGCCATTGAATTTTATTTTCCATAATGAATTCCTGCTGGAGTCCTGTGTTATAGCTCGCCAATGTTTGGACATCATTTCGTATTCCTTGCGAAGCCATACAGACGTTTAATAAGATCACACTTGTTAACACTTCAATAATTTACTATTCATTGATAGAGGAGATAAAGGTCTGACAGGTTTATGAATTTTGTCATAATATTTAGGACAGAAGATTGACAAACTTCCGCTTTTTGTTGATAAGTAGAAGGGTCACTAGTACAAATGACAAACGGATATACTCCCGAATGAAAATAAGTTGTTCATATATATATATATATATATATGGTATATATATATATATATTTATATATATATATATATATATATATATATTTATATATATATATATATATATATATATATATATATATATATATATATATATATATATATATATATATATATATATATATATACATATATATATATATATATATATATATATATATAGTTTAGAAGTGATTTCATTAATTATATTTTGCCTTGTTTAGGTATATTGTTTTATTATTTAGTATTCTGTCCTGTTCTGGTTTAAAGGCATGTTTAGGAGTTATACCATACACTTTAATAAAAAAACAAAATTTTCTAAATAAAATATAATTTTAAATTAACGTTTAAACAACAAAGATACTGGTATCGGTCCAGGAGAGCTAATTAAGTGAAAAACAGCTTTCGAAAATAACTTCAGGTCTACAAATGGAAAAAAAAAACAAAAAAACAATACCACAATTGTTTTTTTCCATATGTAGACAAAAGTATTTTCAAAAACAGCTCTACAACTGGTCGTCTCCCTCTCGAAATATTTTTATAGGCATGGGACATCACACAAGAACAAAACCATTCATTTGACCTCAATAACACAAATTGACGATTTGTTCTTTAGTTCTGAAAACTGAAAAGTAATAAAAAAAAAGAATTTCAGGAAATGATAGAAATTGTATACAAAAACTGGGTAGGGCGAAAAAAATACAGTAAGATGTTATCAAAAACCGATACAATAATAGTATTATCAGAAAAATTTAAGCAAATTATACTACATGTTTAAAAATCTAGAACAAAGAAATGTAACTCATACTTGATTTCTAGCATATTACCTGCCGTAACTATTAAATTTAAATAATAATTGAGAATAACATATTTTTAAGAAAAATGGTTTTAATCAACAAAATACTTAAATCTCTAAATGCTGCCAATCTTTTAACAATACCATCAAATTGATACTCTGTCCATGAGAAAAAAAGCCCTATTTAAATTCAATCTCATTTTATAAAACACAAATATTAGGCTACCCCTATGCAGTGGATTAACATATAGTGCAACTTTTGTTAATATACCGCACCAATAGAGCATCAACAATAGTCTAATGCTATCGTGAATTGTTGGACGTATGGAAAAAGAAATAACCAGAATTGCTTTTAATTTAAATTAAAAAAAAACAAAATAATACTCATAACGGCTGATGTCTTTTATTCCCAAAAGAAATTTAAAATTTGTGTCGCTATGTTTGTAATATATGTATACAATAATCGTTTGAGTGATCGTTTAAAAATGTGTGTGGACATGACAATTTTGAGGCGAAATTTGTTTGGAAGCAGATTGTAACAAAATGACAAGTGATACTCATGGAAATCTCTATTTTTTTTCATCAACTAATAGCGAATTTTTTAACTATATTTATTTTTCTAACAATTAGTCACAGCTCTATTGTGCTATTGTTTTTTCTCTTTGTATTTGCAGACTTTCTGATGAAGTAAAGGGGTGCACATATATACTTCATACTAGAGACGTCACACACGTACTACGTGACAGATGGGACTACACACGCTCCTGAGACAAATGTATGCTCTTATGTGTGTGATTTGTTTAAAAAATTTTTTTTTACCATTACTAATCAATTTTATATTACCGCATTCGGTCATATCTTCCAGTTGGTTACTTTAACCTAGTTGCCCGGACCTGCCTACTCGCATTCCAAAATACTAAAAAAATAATAAAGACCCGCGAAAACTAAGTGGTATGAAAATCCGTCCATATTTATACATTTAATAACAATATAATATTTTAAAAATATATATATATATATATATATATATATATATATATATATATATATATATATATATATATATATATATATATATATATATATATATATATATATATATATATATATATATATATATATATATATATATATATATATATATATATATATATATATATATATATATATATATATATATATATATATATATATATATATATATATATATATATATATATATATATATGTTAGTTCGTAAAGTTTGTAGATGAATGTGTCATTCCGGGAGTTATCCGTTTGTCATTTGTATTCCTTGCGAAAGTTTACAGACGTTTAGATACTCCTTAATCAGAAATGAAAGGAATAAAATAAAATATCCTGTTATATGTAGGTAGAAGTGATTTCACTAAGGTTGGTATATTGTTTTAAAATTACGTTTTAAAGGCAGTCCTAAATAAAATATAAGTAAATAACGGATGGCCAGTAGGTTAATGCCCACCAATCAAAAAAATAAAACAGAATACACGTGTTTCACCCTTGTTGGGGATGATATGTCACACCGCCGAATGTAAGCAAATTATGACAACCCTTGAGAGTAAGCAGAAAATTTTAATCAACTAATGAACATCTGTAACCTAATACAGATGAGAAAAACTTTAAAAAAACGTAATTTATGCAGATTAACATATATTTTGGCATAGATGCCATCTCGTCAAGTAATTCCCAAAATAAACCAATCTTAGTATCGCTACAGGTTAAGATGTTAATGTGCGCCATGTATGTGTGTATTACGCAAAATCTAATAAGGTCAAAAAGCTCTATTGTGCTTACAACAACACGAAACTTAATTATAATTTAGAAAATTTTGTTTTATCCCATTAGTTCACGGATATGTGATATTTCGATATATAGCTATAGTTTGTATATATATAATTCCAAGTAGGTGACGTGCAGCATGACTGAAAAACGTGATTTAATAAAGAGGCGTCCAAGTAAATGGATAACTTCAGGTCACATTTTCACGTGTTTACCCTTGTTGCAATGTAATAAATAAAATTAAACTTCTTGAGCCTGTGCCTAATATAAATAATAACGTTAGAAAAAGGTGGAGTTTCTTTTCGACAGGAATGTTAAGGCGGCTGGACCAAAATCAGGGGTTATCCATTTACTTGGAGGCCTCGTAATTTTAAAACAGCATAACTGAAAACCTGATTTAGTGATCATACCTACCAATGAATATTTTATTTTCTTTCACAAAAAGGTTTTCTTTGGGAATAGGAGCCTGGACCCGGGGTTATGCCCAATTTACTTGGAGGCCTCCTTTTTGTTAAAACAACCAACCTTATTGATAACAAGGCTACAAGAAGTTTAATTTTATTTATATCTATATATTAAGGGTATATATATATATATATATATATATATATATATATATATAACAAATCAATAAGTTTATATATATATTTATATATATATATATATATATATATATATATATATATATATATATATATATATATATATATATATATATATATATATATATATATATATATATATATATATATATATATATATACCTATAATAATTTATTATTAATAAGTATTTTAAGTTTCTATTCGAGTTTCTTGAGAAAACTACTTTCAATTAGATTCATTGCCATCTCTTATCTAACTCTTCTCTCCTATAAACTACTTAACAAATTAATCTTTAGCACCTGTCCACCTGTGTTCCTACAGAACCAATTAATAGTGGCATTACACAGATCATCTCGGCTTTTGAAACACAAATACAAACTTTTTATTACTCTTTAACATAAATAAAACAAATTTTAAACCATATCACAAAAAACTTTTA
Organism: Listronotus oregonensis; assembly: GCA_019359885.1. Taxonomy (NCBI): domain Eukaryota; kingdom Metazoa; phylum Arthropoda; class Insecta; order Coleoptera; family Curculionidae; genus Listronotus; species Listronotus oregonensis. The sequence continues at coordinate 9,997 of JAHBCN010015985.1, forward strand.
ACCTTTAATTAAAATAGCCTATAAACATAACAAAACAATTGGGAAAATTTTTTGTAATTATTGTCTGTCGGATTATTGTTAAAAAAATATATAAAATTTTAAGCATAGAAAACTAAAAACGCTTTAGTTATTATTTATTATAGCTTTATCAAAAAGTAGTCCAAGTCTTCAAAAAAATATATAAATAAATTGTTACAAATTTTAGAAAGCATTGCTTTTAACCTTTTATTATGTACATTATTGATGACTTAAGGGAAATATAACTATTAGGATTGACGATATTTCTACAAAATAAGTTTTTATATTATGATTTTATTTTTAGATTTTTTTAAACAAAGCGTCATAACAAACGAAGCTTTTTCTTAACGTAATAAATCTTTTATGTTGCTTAATTGTAGATTTCTCTATACCTAAGACAATTTTAATTACTATTTAGGTAACTAAAGGCGTGTTCTATTTAAAGGCAACATTCTTATCCTTTGTCGCAAGGTATAATGAAATTGGTTTTACAGAATTTAATTTAATATAAAGCCTGAAAGCGTAAAAGTGATTTTGTTTACCTTCATTTATTTACAGCATTCTATTCTAAGTGGAAAATTGATGTTTGGTAGGGCACTCCATTTTTATTATACATTCAATTTGATTTTAAAAAGTAAATTGTTTTACTTTGTTAAATATTTTATTTTACAAAATGAGTGTAATTACTTAGCAGGCTTAAACCACAAAAATATTTAGCAGACGTGTTACTTTTTCTTCAGCCTGAAAAAAAAAATACAATTACAGTGACGTAAAGTGAGTCATGACTGATATCTTAAGCATAAAAAACTGATAATAAAGGTGTTAAAAATAAATCTCCTTATACTGATAACAACAATAACTTAAAACTATAAAGATAAGCTAAAGCTAAAAAAATCTTTGGGCAATTGTATATTATAAATCTTGTGTTAGTCTAAAGTAGGGATGTGCGAATATTCGAATTTTCGAATTATTCGAGGCGAATCGAATACGAATTATTTGATTCGAATTTTAAATCAAATATTCGAATAATTCAAAAACTCGAATTATTCGAATAGTTTAAATTATTCAAATAGTTCTAATTATTCGAATAGTTTAAATCATTCTAATAATTAAAACTATTCGAATAGTTTCCACTATTTGAATGATTTGATTATTCAGAAATAGAAATTGATTTTGGCGGCAATTTTAAAAGGTTTGTAATAATTTGAAATTTCGAGTGTACATGAATGCAACTCATTAATATTAAATCCACAATATTGGAAAGTTGTTGTGGTGGTTACTTATAACATACTGAAATATATTAAATTAGTTTTGCCAAAATTGTTTTTTTTTATATTTATCTTTAAGATTAGTCTTAACAAGAGTTTTATAAAAAATACTTTATTTTATTAATTAAAGACGTAATTTTAGATCAAAAGTTTAAGCGTTTCGTTCCCATTATTATTTTTGAATAGCTACTACGACTCTTATAATCTGCTTATATAATCAATTATTTAAAAAAATACTAAATTTAAATTGTTCGAACTATTCGAGAATTATTCTAATAGTTCGAATCATTCGAATAGTTCGAATCAATCGTTAGTTGGAACTATTCGAATAGCTCAAACTATTCGAGTAGTTTAAACTATTTGAATAGCTCGAATATTCGATTCGAAATTCAAATCGAACATAACTATTCGATTCGATTCGAAAGTTATTTAAAGTACTAACTTACCGAAATATAAAATGCATTTATTTAGTTTTAAATTTTAACGATTAATTAAATTTAAGTAAACATTAATAGGTGTTTTAAGTGTACGGATTTTTTTTGGTTCCTTCTTTATTTTATTTCATTCCAGATAATCTTCAAATTTATAAGGTTCAGCTGTTTTTGTATATGCACAGATCTATACTCTGGAACTAGAACTGAATCATTTCATTTTGGCGAGCACTCAAAAAATACATTTTGTCTTTTATTTAAACATATTTTAGACAATTTTAACTATTTTACAAAATTTTGCCCACCAAGGCTCTATATTTTAGTTGACTACATGTGTTAAATTCAGTGTGTAATATTAGGTTTAAGAAGAGTAATCAACGTGGATAATTGTAAATATTTTAGAAAACTTGCACAATTTTATTGCCTTTTTACTATTTAAATAAGTTCACAAATATTGTGTTTGGGTTGTTCTCCTCATTAGGAAATTACCTATCTCTTTTACAATTTTTACTATAAACTATTTTTTTTTCAAAGCAACAGATTTCTGCACTATAATTAAAAAGATTTGTTTTGCATCGGATCCTATTCAATACAATTACAAATTTGTTAAATCTTCGTTACTAGAAATACTTAGGTAAGTGAATTGATCCAGTCGTTTTTGCATGAAGAGACCAGATTTATCGTTTTTGATATTACCAAAATAAGGTTTATTTATACCTACTTACTTACATTAAAAGAACTATTTTGGAACTTTGGCCACGTTAAGCAAACTGGAAAAAAACATTTAAAAACCTGGCAGCACGGTACCTACTAAATTCAAAATATTTTGATCATTAAACATTGACTAAGTAAATTGTAGAGTCGGAAATGTTAAATAAAAAGTCGGCTACAAGATTGCTAGTAAAAAATCGCCGGTGAGGAAGAAAATTAAGCTAATTAATAATATGTGAACAATAAAACCGCAAATATATATTATATTAATTGCTTTTTACAGTATCACCTTATGTTTTTCTAGTAATAATATGTAATTTAAATTTAATACACTTTCCTAGTCCTCCATTTAAGGTATAAAAACTGTACTGGTGAAATAAAATATCTTTTTTCTACTTTCATAACTTGCTAACAGATCATAACTTTCAATATAATTAGGAAAATGAAAGAAATAAGTTTGCTTTATATCACTGTATTTTATTTTAACTGCTGTTTTGTAGATTTTACTATATTTTTATATTAATTCGGATTAAAAAGTAAAAGTTAAAAAAATCGTATTAATTCATCAAAAGATGTTATTGTACTAACAATGACATTTTATAATAAACCAAGCAAAAATTACAATGTGCTTTTTTTAAAAATCCCTAAGGTTCAACAAATTAAAAGGGCCACAAAACAAATAAAACGGTCAAAAATAAAGTATAGTAAAATATAAAGTATATTTATTATATACACGTGATAGATTTTATGTTTTTTTATATTCATAAATAAAGAACAAAAAGCACACTTATACTTGTACGGTATAAACTAAATGTAAAAATTAAATTAAAAATTATTACAAAATATTTTTAATTACTCCTATACTTCCGGCGAGTAAAATATTAGTGTTTTTAATCAAAAAACGTATACACTCTGGGAATATAAAAAACTTTTGTTTTTTCATTTTAATTATCATATTTCGAGATATACAGACACCGGTTATTAAAAAGTAAAAAGGCTTTACAAAAAGTTCATTTTTTGTAATTACTATACGTAGAATGCATAATATAACTTAAGTGATTTATACATGGGAACTTAAATTGTTTTAAAACAATAATGAACTTCAGCAACTGCGTTTAAAATTACATACTTAAAATGACTACTGAATATGAATTGCTTTAATTTAAAACCATTTTAAAGTGTAAGATTGTAAAGCAAGTCATTGTAAAATTTTTTTAATCCTAACGTTTGTTTATTATTATTACCACTAGTCATTATGTGCTTAGGCAAAACTATTGCCCATAATTACGACTAAACTACACACAAAAAAACCTAAATTTACCTGAGTTGTTCAGGCTAATTAAAATGTTTTTCCTAAGGCTGCATTATTATCGTTTTAATTATGGGTACGAAATAGCAAAAATAGTTTTTTAACTACATTACAATATACTTAAAGGTTAATTTTTATTTTTATTTTATTTTAAATCTTTTTAATTAAACTGTTTAATCACCAGACTAAGTTTCTAAATGCACCGCGAGATTGCACAACCGCAACGGTAAATGAAAAAACCTATTTTTCCCCAAAATAAGCTAGTACTAGGTACAATTTTAATAACATCAGCAAAAACTTTAACCAATTTTGTATCAGTTTACTTAAGGACTTTGTGTCGTATTTTTAATAATAAGGGTGGGGAAGGATGACAAATAATGTAACTTTCAAATAACTCTATTTCCCATATCTTTTATCAAAAGCATTTCAAGTGGGTAGTCGTTTGAAAGAAAATTTTAAACTCTTTTAAATGTTGTCTTTTATGGTGCCGGCTAGTTTAGAATTAAATACGACAACATAATTTTTTATTGTAGGTTTAGAAGAGGAAAAAAAACACCTACACTCTGTCAAAAACAGAATTTTTATATCTGCATTTATTTTCAAGTTATTCCAATAAAAAAAAATAATTTAAACTAAAGTTTAAAGTTTAAGTCCACTAGCGAATAGAATGAACAATCGAACACATAAAAATGCTGTAATTGAGGCATTTATTAATTTTAATTTAAATATTTATCAAATAGACTTAAAACAATAACCAAGAATAACAGATTGAAAAACGACATGACTTATTTAAGTTGACAGTTGTCACTTCCGCTTTAATTTTTAAATAAATAAACTCCTAGCATATTATATGCACTTTATTTGAAATTGTTATTTTTATGCAAATTAGATTCTATTAAGGCAACACCTATTTAAAAATTTATTTGGAACAGAAAACTGTTAACTTGAATAAGCCATTTTGTTTTTTAATCTTATGTTCTTGTTTTGATTTTCAAACCTAATTAACGAATATTTAAATTTAAGGTAATAAATGCTCTAATTACGGCATTTTTATGTATTTGATTGTTCGTTGTGATCTTTAGTGGGTACAATACAAACTGTGAAATATTTTCCAGTATTTTTCTTTTTACTCTACAGTAATAAGTCTTTTGCTCTGGCATAAAGACTGTTTTGATTAATATAATATTACTTGTTATTCGAAATACAGGTTACTTTAAAGTAACTCAAAAACGAATGCAGATTCCAAACACATGGTTCGCTAGAGTGAAGGTATTTTTTTTACTTTTCCAAATCTATATAAAAATTATATCATGATTTTTTACTTTCCTAAAAAAATCTCAAAAAAAAAACAAATTCTCTTTAAACAACGCCCTCTAGTAAGTGAACTATAAACCAGCCGAAACCGAAAGAGACGACGACTGTTAAAAGAGCTTTACATTTTCTTTTAAACGAGCACCTACTTTCGATAAAAAATGTAGAAAAAAGAACTATTTTAAAGTTGCACTATTTATCATCTTTCCCCACTCTCACTTTTGAAAATACTGAAAAAAGTCTTTAACCAGACGGATGCAAAATTGGTTACAGTTTTTGCCGGTGTCATGAAAATTACACCTGATACCAGTTAATTTTTGAAGAAAAAAATAGTTTTTTTAATTTACCGTTGCGGTTGCGCCATCTCGCTATAGTTTTAGAAATTTAAAAAGAATTTTTAGCTATTTCTCCTGACGACTTTTACTAAAATATTTCCTTCCCAACGCTGTGCAATAAATAGTTTCCGAGATGCAACCGGTATCCTTTCTTATTTGGACACCCGTAACATTAAATTTTTTTAAAGATATTTAGCAGAGGTCAAAGCTTCTTGTCCTGTTGCTACATGCCGATTAATTTTTTATTTAAACAAGATTGGTCCTACAGTGTGCAAAAAAAAGCTTGCTTCATTTTTTTTTCTTAAAGTATTTTAAAACTTTAGGAGTGCCGTCTTAAAACTGGAATGCGCCAAATGTACTTATTCCATTATACAGACGTCCGAGTTTTTAAAAAGTAAGAGTTTTAATTTTTGGAACATTCTCTCTACAGTCCAGATGTATTTTCTTAAAGGTTACTTTTGTTTTCGGTTTACAAGCAAAAACTGTGTAGGATTTTATTGCCAAGACGGAAACTTTTTCATATACATGCATATCCATAAACTATAAAACATTCTTATATTCAAATATGTATTTATAAAGCAGCAGATTATAAAAAAAAAGTTTTGCCCCTTTTAAAATAGGCATTAAATAATTAGGGAGAGTGGTATCCTAAATTTAAAATACTAAATATGTATTACATTAGATATGTCACCTGAAAATTACTAAGTAAAAAACTTTTTTTGTTCTTGCATATTTTTGATTTCATCGAATAAAACTTTTTATTCACAAAACATAAAACTTTTGCTTTTTAAATTCAATTTATTTTTAATTTGACAATAAAACAAATACATCTTATGAAGGGTTAATTATAGGCAATTCTTTAACTCCTGTCTTGGCCGGAAGGTTTATGACAAGTCAAGAATACTTTATCTATTAAAATAAATCATTTAAAAAGTTTATTTATTTGTATAGATATACGTAGCCGATATTTTGGCTTGTTTCGTAGGGTAAGATTAGAGTAAAAATAAAAACTTTCCTAAGTAACAATAGTTTATTTCGGTCTAAAATTAGGTTGACATTACGATATATTACAAATTACAATAATATTAAACAATTACGTTTAAAATATATTTAAATTGTTATTAGACTACAAATTAAAAGATTTTAAACAAAAACTCTATATAGCTAAAAAACAAATTTACCAATAAGATTACTTCCAACGGTTGCTTCTATTCCTTATAGTGTCAAAAAAAATATTTAAATTGTAACATATCATACGCTTCTTTCGGATTTATTATTATATTGGAATTTAGCGTTAGAAAGCCACACATATGCCGGCTATTTTCGGAAAATCATCAAACACTCTTTCCTTGAGTTATAGATCCAACTATATTTTTTCAGTAGTTTGTTAGGTAATAAAAAAGTTTATTAACTTTAAAGTATCTGAAAAAAACATTTGGGAATCTCAGATCATTGCCTTTGACATATCTAAAGAAGGTCCTGCATGCTGCGCTCTTTAACAGCTTTAATCTTACGGTCTTTGGCCGAAACTTTGCTCCTGGAACTCCAGTTTTTTTTTTTTATCGATGTATATTTATGATGGGTAACTCTCCTGTGGGTACCAGGACATTCGAAAATAGAAGACAACGAAAAAGCGGATGAGCTAGCCAGACATGGATCATCCACACCATGCTTTGGACCAGAACCTGCCCTTAGAGTGACCAAAACCACAGCACGAGGGCAAACCAGGGAATGGATCCGAAACAAACACAAGGAATACTGGGATAACCTCGGTAGAATAAGACATGGAAAAGGGCTTTATAAGGGGCCCATCCAAAAGAACGAAGGAAGAAGACTTCGCATAACAGTAGGGTTGCTAACAGGACACGATAACCTATGAGGACACCTACACAAGATAGGCTCATACAATGGGGACCCAAGTTGCAGAATGTGCGACGAGGGGGATGAAACAGCCTACCACATACTGGGTGAATGTGAAGCATTGAATCACAAAAGACAGGCACTATTTGGGCAACCGAAAACGAGCCCACAGGAATATATCAACCAACCAGTCTCGGGGTTATATAGACTTGTGGAAGAACCGAGACTAATGGGAGGATTGGTATAGAGGATAAGGGAAGATTAGGCACAAAAAGCCCAAGACGCTGCGCTGCCTCCGGTAGTGAAAGACGGCTCCCAGGAAGAAGAAGAAGAAGATATCTATGATGGATGATTACTTTTAAAAGAGAAATGTTTTTATTAGAGGAACGGAACAGACTCTTATTACTAGCATTGACTCTTGGTACTTGCCCTCGACTCTCTTTTTTCTTTACATTTTTATGATACCCTCTATTTTACTATTTATTTTCTTAGGCTTAATTTGGAAAACAAGCCGGTCAATGCAGATATTTCTTTTATGAAACATTTAACTAATACCAAATTGGGGTAAAAAAAACTTTTTTAATTTTGGGGGTTTAAAGACATAATTATATCCACTGTCACAAAAAATAGTTGACCATCCCCTACATACGAGTGACCAAAATTTACAGAAAAAAAATATCTAATCTTGTCGGTGTTACCATCGGAAATGCAAAAGCATATACAAAAATCCATAAAAGCATTTACCAAAAAGTTTTTAGGAAAAAATACTTTTCGTACATCTTGTACACTCATATTCTAAATTAGAAGAATGCCTGTTAAAAACGCTTTAAGCATTTTTAATAAAAAACAACTTCTAAAAATCAATTTCCGACTGATCTGTTAAGGTATTAAGCTTGGCGTAAGCAGCTCTGCAGTTCTCCCGAAATATCAGCCCTACCACAAGTCCGCATTTTAAATAACCTAAAATCACCATCATACCATCAAATATGATAGAGTGGAAAAGTGGTAAATCCACCGTCCCACGGTTTTAATGTAGGTATTTTAAATTTCAGCGTGCCGAAACCCAGCTTTAATGTTCGCTGGGAATGGGACTTTGCCTATTTATATTATTTTACTTTTGGATCAGAGTGTTAGCAGAAACAAGACATATCTAATAATCTACAATAATAGTATGGCTGTCCCCTACTAAAAAAACTCTTGATTATTTTTTTTTTCTTGGTTAATACAAATCGGTTTAGGTGAAACCAATATTTTGCTTGCAGACCTTGGCTTATCTCGTACAAAAAGTGCATCTCATTTAAGATTCGCACAGATACTCAATATAAAAATTAAAAAGCACAACAGGCTCTTAAGAATAGATCCTTAAGGTGTACGCAATCCTCGCTGTTTCCCAACTGTTATATTCCAATCCCTATTATCTGGTTTTCATCATGGAGATATGTCCAAATAAGATTTATGTAGTTAACATCAACTTTCTAGCAGACGGGTTTAAAGAAAAACAGATAATAAAGATCACAATAATAAATATAGATTTATTCTCAAGACTTTACTTAACTTTAAAGTCACAGCAAATTTTAAAATAAAAAGGACAAGACATGCTCCGACACCAATATCAAGTTATGGGGACACGGTCAAAGTCGAATAAAGGGGATTATTAACATCTTTGTTATAAGACTACCAGTAAATATACTAACAATCACATTTATGTCATAATAAGCTAAGCTAAACAAATAAAAAGTAAAAAGTAGTTTGAAAAAGTAAACATTATTTTGAGAACGTCTGTCAGACCTAAAATTAGCAGATCATTTTTTAGTCAAGAGGAAACAGCAAATCTTTTAGCAAACTTAAAATTATAAGATTACGTTTTGCGCTTTTGTGTATTTATAAGTGTAAAATAAAGATTTTTTTTTTTTACGTTTGCGTCTCACCTAGAAACTGTACGGCTGTTTTATTATTTACACTTAATATTACATTTATTTAAAAAAAAAATACTTTATATTTTTATACGGATACACAGTACACCAGAATATAACACATTTTCAGATTAAATTTTTAAAGAGCTATTGTGTTTTTCTTTATTATTTAGGTATCAAATATAATGGACTATTTTGTAGTATTTAAATAGTTACTTATTGTACAAGAAAAAAAGTTTTAAATTATAGCTCGGGGTTGTTTTGCGTCTCCCAGCGCACTGAGGGATAAAATGAAATATTTTTTCCTTGTATGATACACTATTTTTTTCTGTGACGGAAAAAGCGACGATTTAATATTGAAAAAAGACATTATTATAATATATTAAAGTCAGGAAATTCATTATGTTAAACTTGTTTTAAACTAGTAGGCTGTTGTACTTATAGCGACAATAAGACCTGCGTTGCTATGGAACCTTTGAAAGTAATCGAATATCAGTCAATGTATTTTTGTGATTTGGTCGATTTGATTTAAAAATTGCCAACTTAGTGTGGTTGTTTACTAGTTATTTTGCACGTTATTCACGCACATTTATTAATTGTACTTTTGGTATAAAGGATATGGAACTTTTGTATAATTAAATATTCTTAATTTAAATATCTACCTTTACTTATGTGTATATACATAATATATCCGCGAAAAAGTACTCACTTTTTTGCCAGGAAAAAAAGGAATTTTATAAAAAGTGACATATTGGTACCTGTTAACAGAGATAAAATGTTAATTTTTTCCCGTCACAGAGAAAAATATTTTTCTACAACGTGTTAAGAATTCAAATTTTATCACTATCTAGATGCCTTAAAAATATTACTTTAAAGTAGTAGTGCCTTA
>JAHBCN010015986.1:0-19889 GCA_019359885.1 Listronotus oregonensis
AAGAATAGATGATATGAAACAAATACTTAATGATAAAAGGTTACATGCAAATTTAATAATGTTAATTCTTAGCTGTATAATAACTTGTGTTTTGATATAGATAGTTGCAGTATTTGGCATTGCGGGGCGTGTCGAAGAGACGAGTTACAGAAGCTAACATTAGATAATATTAATGACATGGATTCTATCATAACTCTAAAAATACCCGAAAGCAAGACAAAAAACCTTAATCATGTATGTGTGCGTAAAATTAGAAGTTTTAATTTTGTTAAATTGTATTGTAAATATGCATCCTTTGTCCTTAGTCTACCAGTCACAATAGACTTTTTATGAAGAATAACGGAAAATGTTTAATTCAATCTATTGATATTCAAAGTTTTAGTAAAATTCCAAGAAATATTGCAAAATATTTAAATCTAAAAACCCAAAGCAGGGGACCATGTTTTGCAGATCTTCTACAACAATACTTGTAGAATCGGAGACAGACATAGTTACATTAAAACGCTATGGAGGATGCAAATCCTCAACTGTGACTAAAGGCTACATACAGGTGAACCAAGTACCAGTACAGGAAACTTGACCACAATTCCAAAAAAAATGAGTGAAAAACACACAAGCAAAAATGAAAACAAAAATTTAAAAAAAAATACTGGAAATAAAGTTTATCCATCGGTTACTATAGCAAATCGCTCTAACTGCTATACTAAAATGAAAACTATCTTAAAAAAGTAAATACTTAGTATTGTAGAAATAACGTTAGTGGAAGTTTTCCATGTTATCGTTCTTAAGAAAATAATTTGTTTTATTAATGTAAAATGTGGTCGAGAGGGTGTATTGGCAGCGTACCAGCCTCCTACCGTGGAGACCCGGGTTCAATTCCCTCATTGTCCATTGGATTTGTTCACATTTCGTCACCTCACAGAAGGAAATGGCAAACCACTGTGTAGTATTTCTGCCTAGTAAATCCTCTTACATGTGCTTTGTAAGGTACGTACGCAACACAGATATGTGCGAGAGGGCGCCTACACTCTAACTAGAGTATGGCATAGTAAGAAGATCAATGTAAACTATCTTTCAAATAATGTTTAATAAAATTTAAAATAAAATAAAATCTAAACTGGATCGTAGAAAAAATGTTGTGTGCAACATGTGCAAAAAGCATATTTGTTGTACTCAGCTTAATTGCAGCTCGAGACAGAGTCGAGAACTGTAAACTTTATGCACCGTCCAACAAAGATGCACTTTTTGCGCTAGTTACACAAATAATTATTGAGGTTTTTCGGCAGATGAAAAATACCTAAAAAACTGCTTTAATAATAAAAATGTTGTCTACTACTGATAAATATAACAAAAAAATGCAATAAATAGAATCTTGTCTTATACAATTTTTCACATGAGTGACCTACTTGAGACTTTTTATTATAAAGTTTTTAGATTATTTGATAAAGCTTTATCCATAAAAAAGTTAAAAGAAAATGTAAAATTTATTATTACATTACATTAGATAGTTTGTACCTATAAATAGTCCTTTCATTAACTATTTTGATAGGTATCATACTCTATAGCTATAGAAAATCTACTAATACAAAAATAATTTTGGTCTATTATTAATAAGTTACGTGAAAAAATTGTCTTTATTGTTCTATAGCCTTAAATGTATCTAAAGATATTATTTGCATTATTAAGTAATTAACGCTTTTTCCATCAATTCTTATTTTCTTTCTAAATTTATTGTAATCTTTTGAGTAATCCTAAGCTTGTTTAATAAATAAAAAATTGTATATTAGCTACTTTGTAATAACTCATATTACACCGCACTTTTTTAATGTTTTCTTTTTAAATGTACATTAATCAAATATTTAAAGCCAATTTTTAACATTGAATCCCGAAATTGTGCTCATGGAATCTTAAATTTACTACTAAAAAAATATTACAGAATATTTTTATTATTCCAATTATTGGTCCTATTATACCACCAGCTGGCAATAAAATATGATTATAAGCCCGGGGACAGATCAAAGTTTTGATATCAAAAAGCTTTTTTATATGATTTATTATACCAGCAACGCGCCCAATCAGTTAAGCCTTTTATGGACAACATAATTAAATAAAAGTGACCTTAAATATAATTGCCAAAATCGCCTTCTATTATACAAAACACAGTATATACAGAGTGTGACTAATATTAATTCATAAAATAAGAAAAAATAGTAAAAAAAATTAAAAATATTAAAGACCTAGTATGATAACTTATAAGAACGAAAAGGACGTTTATATTTTAAAATTTTAATGCAGCAGAGTCAGGTGAATGGACAGTGGCGGATTAACATTAGGGACATTTGGGCCTAATGTCCAGGGCGGCAAATTTTCTGGGGCAGCAAAGTTCTGCCGCGTCAAAAAAATTGTGCATTTGTGTTGAAATTATCTTCAAGTTTACATTAACGGGAATTTTTCTGATGATATGAGAAAGCCACCTGAATTTTGCTCAAAATTTTTAAAATATGTAAAGTGTTGCGAATATAAAAAAACCCCAAAAATATCGATGTACTGGTCAGTCTTGGAGGACTGTCCAATGCATTTAATTTTCACGGGAATTTTTTTGATAACACAAAAAAGAGCCTTTTGAATTTCTCACAGTATTTTTAAAAGGTGTAAAGTGGTCTAAGTATGAAAAAAAACATAAATATTGATCCGATGCTTTTAATTTTCACGGGACCTTGGCCTGGACGTACAAGAAAGACTTTTTTAAATTTTCGACAACGATATCTCTTGAACGAATCAATCAATTTTGACATGTTTGTTGGCGATCGACGCGTTTTTTTTTGGTTTTGCATTTTATTTAGTGCCCAGAGGCGGCGCTAAGGTTAAATCCGGCCTTGTGGATGAAGGTCCAAAACTTTAAAATTTTTGTTTCATCTTCCAAAATTTAAAAGAGACACTAACTTAAAACGTAAAAGTTTGAATTTAAATTTGTATCTTCATGTATGTTTCAAACTTAGTATTTTCAAGGAAGTTTTAAGTTTAACGGAAGGACAGTACTATAGAACAATTGTATCCACACATGCAGGGCAAAAGAGGTAAACGGCTATGGAGAAAAAGGCTTTTTGGATCTTGCGCAATGAATACTCGGTCAGGTCCGGACTTAAAACTTTGGTACCATGTATAAAATGACGATCATTGTATAAAATAAATAACGGAAATATATTTTTTTTACTTGCCCTTCGCCAATATTGAAGTTTTTTCTATACCGAGTTTTTTGGGGCGTTGATCATTTTTTTCGGCAACGTTTCGTTTTCGAGATACTCAAATTCAAACTAACTTTACTTTAACTGTCTTTCTTCCTTTTTTGCACAAGATTGGTGGTTTTTAAACAACTCTATCATAGAATATTCAAAATTATTTAATATAATCATGTTTTCTTTACTTTACTGTGTTTTATTGTATAATATTACATTGTATGTCATCTGCTTTATTATGGAAAAAGCAGATGGCGCCACTTCATAGCATTTTATTTAAATAATCAATATTTTTGAGAGTTTTGAATTTTTACCAAAAAACTTAATAAAATAAATAAAAACGCCATTATTTTTGATAAATTTTAAACATTTGATAATGGTTTAGTGTAATTATCACCAATTTTGAAATTAAAGAAAGGTAAGATAGTAAATATGAGAATTATTAAAATGACCGATATCTCAAGAATAAAACGTTTTCGAAAAAAACTTATTTATTGCTTAAAAGAGGAATCCTAATATGTTTCCACCATTAAAATGGACAAAATTTTTAGTACCCCAATTCAACGATAAGAAAATAATAATAAATATTTAAACATAATAATACTCAATATAATAAATGTAATGTATAAAGATATTATAATAGATGTTGTGGCATTTAATTGTGTTTATAGTATAAATCACCCACTCCAAACATTATGTGAAGTGTAATAACAAAAAAATGTGACAAAAAATTTCTCGACCATAATTTCAACAACTACCGGAATCGTGGGTTACTTGTTATAAATTACAACTATAGTTATTTATGCTTCCAGGTACAAAAATAATTAAGATAATATCACCATACTAGTTAACTACTTGAGACCATGCGTAGGTTAATAACAATAACATGTCAATCCATTGGTAAAAAATTAGGTATTAAAAAAACCATTCGTTATTCAAAATAAAAAAAAAACTTTTTAAAATTATTAAATTAAATTGTCTTGAAACACGGAGTGCTATGTTTAGATAGATTTAAAAAAAAAACATATAGGAAATATATAATATATAGATGTTTTTTTTTTCCAGTGAAGATTATCAGAGTTACTAGAATATAATTCACTAAATGGATTATTTATATATGATAATTTTCTAATATAGGGGTATATATAATAATATATATATATATATATATATATATATATATATATATATATATATATATATATATATATATATATATATATATATATATATACATATATATATATATATATATATATATAGATATATATATATATATATATATATATATATATATATATATATATATATATATATATATATATATATATATATATATATATATATATATATATATATATATATATATACATATATATATATAGATATATATATATATACATATATACATATATATGGATATATATATATGGATGTACCTATATATATATATATATACGCATATATATATATCGATATATATATATATATATCGGTATATACATATATATATATATAGACGCACGTCGGCCGGCATATATATATATATATATATATATATATACGTATATATATATATATATATATATATATCTATATATATATCGATACGCTCGACAGCTATATATATATATATATGTGTCGATATATATATATATATATATATATATATATATATATATATATATATATATATATATATATATATATATATATATATGGATGTATATATATATATATGGATAGAGATATATATATATATATATATATATATATATATATATATATATATATATATATATATATGTATATATATATATATAGGGATATATATATATATATATATATATATATATCCATATATAGGCCGATATATATATATATATATCCATATATATATACCGATATATATATATATATATACCTATCTATACATATATATATATGTATATCTCCATATATATATATACATATATACATATATATATGTATATAGATAGATATATACATATATATATATATATATATATATATATATATATATATATATATATATATATATATATGTATATATATATATATATATATACATATATATATATATATATATACATATATATATCTATATATACAGGTATATATATATATATATAGATAGATATATATGGGTAGATATATATATAGATATATATATATGGATACCGATATATACATATATATATAGATATATATATATATACTTGTTTTTTGGCTTCTTGATCTTAATATACAGTGTCTCCCAGGATGATCGATTTTAGACGTAAAAATGACGTTTGAATTATTTACTGATTATACTGTATAATGGAAATTAATTGGTAAACATAACGTAAAAATGAAAGTAGGCCTATGGTTATGAAAATTCGGTATTCGGGCATCATTTTGCATTCTAAACAACTTTTTCTTACAAACTTTTTTTATAATTCCAGTCAGAAATAGGGCTTTACCTAATTACAAAATTTTACAAATGCCTACTTTAAAGGCATGTTGATTTTTAAAAAATAAAATATGAAAATTTATTTTTTAATCAAGCAGGGCTTGATGCCAAAACGGTCAAATTTCAACCTCAAAATTTTTGGTTTATTCCTACAAGCAAATTCGCTCTATCCGTAAGGCCAATTTATAGTATATTTTTATGACAATTTTTCAAATTTGAATCGCAAAAATGTCGATCTGTTTTGTGTGATAACCAAGAAACAGCTTGGTAGACTTTAACCTCATCAGAAAGACAGGTTCAATATCTCACGATATACAGCTTACTTCGTTAGCAGAGTTATCCTTACATATTCGGTGCTAGCGGCCACAATTTATAAAGAACAATAACTGAAAGTAAGATGAACATTACATATGTATATGTTTATAAGCTATTGAAGTCACAATTATTAGTTCCACTACACGTTCCAATTTTAGTTCTATTTTTTTTTTTATTATTTTATCGGGTTTATTTTGTGTAGGAATAACTTTGTTATGGTTAATATTAATTTTTTGACCCTACGCCGAACGTGTCAGGTCCCGTAAGCAACTAATTATTAATATTTAATTAGTCTGATAAGAAATCTTGGATTTTCGAAAGTGGATGTATGACGTGTATTATTGCTAACAAGGAATTATTCTACACAAAAAAAAAACGAAAAAATATAAAAAAAAGAACTAAATTGCAACAGATAATTTGTATTGACTTCAGTAGCTTTATAAACATAAACATACATGTCATGTACGTTCTAGAACTATTTCAGTTACTGGTTCTTTAGAGTAATTGGTGTGCCGGAGCATTGTATCACCGTTTATGTCCCCAAATATGTCCCAACCACTGACATGAACCCTCTTTTGCAGGTAAGCCAAGTTGTTATTGTATTTGTATCGTTAAATTCTGAAATAAGCGGTTTTTATTCTCTTTAGTTGTCTTTTCTGATGAAGGTTAAAGTCTATTGAAACGTCAAAATTTAAATTAGGGTGAAGTTATCATCCACAAATCAAGATCATTTCTTTTTTACGGGAGCCAATTCCTATGAAAAATTTTCGCTATATATATATATATATATATATATATGTATATATATATATATATATATATATATATATATATATATATATATATATATATATATATATATATATATATATATATATATATATATATATATATATATATATATATATATATATATATATATATATATATATATATATATATATATATAGATAAGATGAATTATGTAAACTTGCCGGTGACAAACACCACCATAGAAAATGTGCCGACATATTAATATCTAGGAAGTTGGTTAGAACAATCGGTTGACCAAACAAGAGAAATAAGAACGAGGACAGAGATAGCCAGATCAAATTTATTTACGAGTCGGGAAATTTACATGAAAATTAGGATGAGGATGCTGCGTTGTTACGTTTTTTTCGCGCTTTTGTATAAAGTTAAAGCTTGAACCCTTTAGAGAAACTAATCAGAAGTACTGAACCAGATGCAAAAGAAATGCGAAATTATTGACACCATTAAAAATGGAAAGCTTCAATACCTGGGTCATATAATAAGAGGACAGAATTACACACTTTTCTAACTGATTCTTCAAAGAAAAATTAATGGAAAACAAAGCGAATTAAATAAGTACCCGCAGATTTTAATTTTTTTTTATATACAAACCTAACTAACCAAAAAACCAAATATATCGTCAGTTTAAAGGTAAACGTCCCCAAGCACAATTATTTTTAAAAAAGTAGTTAACCTACTTAATAGAAGTTCTGTCATATAAAAAACTCATCAACTACCTTTATGACTACTAAACCCTTCTCTAAACGTAAATAATATTAACGGTTTGATTTTTTTTCTCATACCAATTTTTTTTTATAAAATCATTGTTAGTTCCTGAACCAAACTATGTTACATGGTGACGTTTAGCTTTAAACCGATGATATACCAGATGCTATTGGTATCAAAGGGTATACTTTGGTAAAGAAAATTTTCATTTAGGAATTTGCAAAAAAATATTTTATTTGACAGCGACCTAGAGAAAAATCTTCAAAAAATTTTTAAAACCACTGTTTGTATTTTTTTCGTAAATATTCCTAAATTTTATTAATATATTTTTTTTTAAAACCATAGCCAGCTGAAATTTTTTTACAATTTTTTTTTTGCTAATATTTCAGATGCATCGGATTTTAAGGAAAATGCTGACATTTTTGCAAAATTTGGTATTTTATGATAAAATTACATCAATTTAAAATAAAATACAAATAGAGCATTCGCTTTTAAAACAGCTTTTTTTTGGAAGTTTCAAGATTAAAATTTTCTTTACCAGAATGTTTCTCTTGAGGCCAATAGCATATTTTAGACAAAAAAAATAAATAAAATTCCTAGAGCCACCACTGAGTGACCGCCACGTTAAACTGTAGGTTCCGCCTGGCTGATATAACCTAAACGTAAATGGGGGTGTTAGTAATTTGTTTAACGCCCGTGCGGGCACTACCACGTTACCTTAAAGGTGCCGTGAAATGCAATATCTGCGGTATTTGGCTAGCGTTGATTGGAGGAAAAATATACATCTAATAACCCGGCACCCACGGTACCCAGTTCCTCGGCTTCATATAAGCATTCATGAGTTGCCATAAAGTAACAAAAACATTGTATAGTAATACTTTATTAAACCTTTAAACCTTAAAAGTATTTCTAGATTATTTATACGTATTTTTAAAAAATGTTTTACATTAAACCATTATAGCAAATTATTATTTGTTAGTATTTGTATCAAGGCTCTACTCTTTGGAATTTTACATTAAAATTATCTTTTGTATTTTTTAAAATAGTGCTAACTTATTTACATTTAACTCAATGGTAAATCACTTAGAAAAAAAGTTATAATAGTAATAAACACTTACAGTAGAGTACCCAATAGGAATAAATAGTCTGAAGAAAATTGCACTAATATCACCCATATTGGCAATTTGGCACATTATAGGATATTTCTATGCAAATCAAATGTGTTTATTTTCTTATTTTCAACCTTAATTAAACCACTTACCGATAATTGGTTTTATGAACACTTAACGTGGCAAGCTAAGTTCAGAAAAAATATAACTAGTCTAGTAACTTTTTTCTGAAATTTATTTATTGGAATAACTAACTGTTCACTGATACTTTAGAAAAATATACATGGCCGAGTCAATAAGTCTTTTCTTAGGAGTTCTCCGATTTTTATAATTTTTTATAGTAACTACACTGGCGGCAAAAATTAGAGGACATCATGGAATTTTATATTAACAACCACCCGAGTCTTTTAAAACTATTACGGTTATAGAGATTACCGTTTTGCATAAATGAAAACACATAATTTCATAGGGGGGGAAAAAGCGTTTATTAAAGAAATCAAAAAATTTTGAGGTTAGTTCACCTGGAGACCTCATAGACCTCAAAAACCAGATGTTAACGAAAAAACTGATTTTAGATTCATAATTTACGCAACAAAAAAACCCTTTAGTAAAATTTTACCTCTATTTGTAAGCCCAAATTTTACATAATTCTGAGGGGTTTAAAATGACAAAAAAAATACTTGTGGGGTTTGATGCAAAATATTGTCAGAAAAACAATTTAATTTTAAGAAGTAAATAACCACAAATAACCATTAAAATAATTATTTTGTAAGATGACCATGAAATAATAAACAGTTGTTTGTTACAGAGTTTAGCGGTCGTAAAGTGGCCCTTTATAGACTTGTAATATAAAATAAGTTCTTATATTACACTTTTTTAGGTTATCCAATTTTTTCTTTACATCTTTATTATTTACATACGGAATATTACACCAAAATTATTATACTTAATTATTTTGAAAAGTAATTTTTAACATTAACGCTGACAAAAGCAGGTCTGGTATACAGGGGAGTTTGAATTGTAACGCGTTTATAATGTAATCATACATAAAATCATAAATGTTATACGTACATAAACAGGGCTTTATTGGTAAGTTTATAGCCTCGCTCGCTAGCTCGCTCGACCATAAAAAACTCGCCCAATAAAGCTTCGTTTCGGTACTTGTAACATAAAAAGCTGTTACATGCTTGTAATTTGAAAGACAAAAAAGAAATATTTAATAAAATGCACGCGCGATTTTCATGGCCTCGGCATAGGCGTGCGCAGGGTAAAGCTGGTGTGGGTGCCAAGATAATAATAATTATAATAATAATAATGATAATAATAATATTATACGCATCCTTGAGGATGAAAAAGTACATAACAAGGAAGAACACTGGATTGTCCTAGAACAGCACACATTTAACAAAATAACACCAAAGAAATGGGAAGAGTATACAGCTGACGAATTTCAAAAGGTTTTTAAATCCCTACATAACTGGAAAGCCCCAGGCCCAGACAAGGTGCATAAATTCTGGATAAAGAGTTTTAACGTACTGCACCACCACCTTCACCGAGCATTAAGTGATGCCACCTCAAACCCGGAAAGTCTACCAGAGTGGTTTGCCACCGGAGTTTCCTACCTGCTCTCCAAGGGTAAAGATACACAGACTCCAAAAACTATTGGCGATTACCTGTCTGCCAACAATGTACAAGATCCCTACCTCTTTGATCTCCAATAGACTCTATGAACACCTATCAGAAAATAACATATTACCAGCAGAACAGAAAGGATGCCGCAAAGCCTCTGAGGGTTGTAAAGACCAACTTCTAATAGATAAAATGATAGTCGAAGATGCTAAAAAACGAAAAAGAAATCTTGCTATGGCCTGGATTGACTATAGGAAAGCTTTTGACAGCGTCCCCCATAGCTGGATCATAGCATCTTTAAAAACATATAAAGTCGACCCAACAATATCTAAATTTTTAGAAAATACGATAAAACAGTGGACAACTGAAATACAACTCTATCACTCTGAAGAAGATATACGCACTAGCAAAATAAGTATTAAACGAGGCATATTCCAAGGTGACTCCTTGTCCCCATTACTTTTTTGCCTGTCATTAACACCACTTACTAATATGCTCAACACTGGCAGATTAGGATATGAAATTGAAGAAGGATCATACATAAATGATCCTTTGTACAAGGATAATCTTAAACTTTACGCGGCAAGTAACAGGCAGCTTGACTAAGAACTAAATATAGTTAAAATGTTTAGTGACGATAAATGCATGGAATTTTGTTTAGATAAATGCTCAAAGATTACAATGAGCAAGGGAAAAATAGCTCTAGGACCCAACACAAAACTGAACGACGGAAAAGAAATAGAAAACCTCGACCAGAATGACGCTTACAAATATGTGGGAGTAGAAGAGAGTCATGAACCACGACAAAATGAAGGGAAAAATTAAAAAAGAATACTACAGGCGACTAAGAGTGATTCTTGGTACAGAACTGAACGCAAAAAATAAAGTTCATGAGATCAACAGCTTAGCGGTGCCGGTGCTCCAATACAGTTTTGGAGTAATTAACTGGAAGGAGCAAGAAATTCAGCAGATGGAAAAGAAAAACTAGGAAACTACTAACGATATACAATTTCCACCACTTAAAAGCAGACAAGGACCGACTCTACTTACCCCGCAGAGAGGGAGGTCGAGGTTTGGCACAGTTGGAGAGTGTATACAAAAGCACACTGGTAGGGCTACCCGAATACATTAAAGGAGCTATAGATAAGTTTATTAAACTGGTAGCACAACATGAAGAATCCAAGGCTTAATATTATCTATCAAAAATTGGAAAATACCTAAAAGGAACATATCTGCATGCCGGAAACGAGCAACTAACAACTCATAAAATTAAAAATAGAATGAAAAAAGCGCTAATCGATGAGAAGATTAATAACCTCAAGTCCAAACCTATCCCACGGACAGTTCTTTAGGAACCTTGTCAAAAACCACATTGACGTGGAGATGACACTGAATTGGATGAAGAGCGCAGGACTAAAAGCAGAAACAGAAAGCCTAATAATTTCCGCCCAAAATCAGGCTCTTAACACCCGGTATCACCGAGGACGAATTTTAAGCCAAAATGTGAACAGTAAATGCAGAATGTGCCACGATCATGAAGAACATATTTGCCACATAATATCTGGATGCCCCGTGTTAGCCCCAACAGAATACACGCAAAGACATAACAAGGTAGCCAGTTACTTGCATTGGTCAATGCTTAAACACAACAATTTACCAGTCTCTGAACATTGGTATGATCACCAATCTGAAAAGGCAATAGAAACAGACCGAAAAATATTGGCAAACAGGTCAGACATCATATACCATAACAAGATAGAGAATCCATGCCTATTTATAGACGCCTCGATACCAAAGGACAACAACGTTATTTCTAAAGAACCAAAAAAAAATATCTAAATATAAGGATCTTGAGATAGAAATTTCTCGCATGTGGGGTACGCGAACAAAAATCATCCCTATTGTTGTGGTTGAAGCCTTAGGAACAGTCAAGGTAGAATTCCAAGAAAAGGTCGAAAACCTCCCTGGAAAAAACAGCCCTGCGCAGATCGAAAAAAATTCCCTTCTCGGTACCGCCCATATACTCCGTAAAGTGCTATCTATAGAATAATAAGAACCATCAACGTATAGTCTTAAGCCCTAGGATTTAGGTAAAAACCCGGCTTAAAAAAAATAAATATCCGACCTCAAGATAAATAAATATCGCCCGCGCCTCGCCCGACGCAGGAACCCGGGTTGTGAGGTGAAAATAACCCACAACTTTGTGAGGTCGTGTGACAAGGCAATAATAATAATAATGAAGTGAACAATACTGGATACGAGACATTTCTTACATTTGAATCTAAGGATTGTAATTTTTAAATCGAACCTTATCAAATAATAATTTTTATATTTTAAATACAGTAATCTTTTAGTGGGGGTGCCACGGCACCCACCGCACCCACTGTGCGCACGCCTATGGACCTCGGTTTCAAACGCTGTAGTAATTAGCTAAGAGAGCTAATTTTTAAAGTACGGTAACTAAAATTACTGAAAGTAAAGTATTACGCCCGATTTTTGATAAAAATATCTAAAATAATCTAAATCCAAAAATAACGAGACCACAACAGCTAAAGGTAAGTTACAGTACAAGGCTTTTTACAAAATCCGCACGAGATTTTGCGATTAAAGCTTATAAAAGTCGAGTTAGAGATAACATCTTAAAGTGCGCGAGCCTAATTATAAGAAAAAATATTTACTTGTAAAATTAGGTTGATCCATTAGATATGGATCAAAGCAATTTTTTACGTAAATTAAAGTGGTAAAATGATACGGTTAACCTATTTAGACAGAGCGTTATATAAGACCTCAGCTAATTATAAACATGATATTTTCCTTAAGATTTGAATGCAAGATTAAAAAAAAGTATTTAATGTTATAACAGTTTTTTAAGTACTATTTTATGTTAAGAATTTTCTTTGTAGTATTCGTTGGTCTGTGTTGTAATTAATTTGTAATATTAAAGTATTAAAGCCAGTGGCAGTTCCTACTTAGGAACGAATAGTCGTATCCATTCCTTGTGATATAAGACATATAAAATATACAATAAAGTTTAATAATTATTTATTAACTTGTAAATTAAACGATTATACATAAAGCAATAGATTTTCAAAGTTTAGAAAAATCAATAAATATCCCACCAAAAACACGAATGTAAAATAAGGGTCTATCCAAAAATCTCGACCCTTTAACGTACTGAGATCTAAAATTAAATCTAAAAAACATTTTTTAGTTAAATATTAGATTTTTATGATTTATTTTGTTTTCTGGGAATATCAATTAATATAAAAATTTATTGGCCTTTTTCCAAAATAAGTTTATATATACAGGGTGCACAGATTCGAGTGCATGCATGGGGATCTCGGAAACCGTAAGAGATACGAAGTCGGTTAAATTATGGCAAAGTTGCGCATTTAGGTGCCTAATAACATGCCGATTAGAAAGTTGTAAAATTCCTAGTACTTTCGGAGATATCCGGAAAAAACCGAAATTTGCCAATTTCGTTTAATTTTTTTTTCTGACGTTATTTAAAGAGATATAGAAAAACAAAAGACACTTTCCTATGGCCACTTTTTAAGCTCTACAAAACAGCTTTAAGAGATTTTCCGTACGACGTTTCGTTTTCGTTAAACCATCATCAACTTTATTTTTTTACGGCACTCAATTGTTTATTGCATTTTTTTGAAGCAGTTATAATGCCAATTACAATGATGTATAACACTTGATATTTTTCTGTTAAATAAACATATTTTCCATAAGAGACAATGAGTAAGACAAGGAACGCACATCATTTTCTATAGGTGCGTTTCATATTTGTTAATAAATATTAAGTATTATACATTTTTGTAATTGGGGTAATAAGGGGTTCAAAAAAATTAAATAAAAAATTCAGGTCGGTATTTAAAAAAATAAAGTTGATGATGATCTAGCGAAAACGAAACGTCGTACGTCATTTATCTCTCAACACTGACTTTGTAGAGCTAAAAGTGGCCATTAAAAAGTGTCTTTTTGTTTTTCCGCGTCTCTTTAAATAACGTCAGAAAAAAATAAAAACGAAATCAGCAAATTTCGGTTTTTTCGGATATCTCCAGAAGTAACATAGGATTTTACAACTTTCTAATCGGCATCGTGTTAGGCACGTAAATGCGCGGCTTTGCCATAATTTAACTGACTTCTGGCTCTCTTTACGGTTTCCTAGATCCCCATGCATGCACTCGAATCTAAGGCATATATACCCATATCGGTATATGTATATATATATATATATATATATATATATATATATATATATATATATATATATATATATATATATATATATATATATATATATATATATATATATATATATATATATATAATTTGTTCGTCTAGATAAGAATTTTCGAAAGGCATGTGGTATTTTTGGAAATTCAATATGGCGGTCGGAAGCTGGAGAAAAATTAAATGTCCAGTAAAAAAAGTTTGCAAAAATAAAAATTTGGCCGCGGGCGGATCCAATATGGCCCACCTTCTTTCGTCTTAGATGTTTTGTTTTCAAGATACAGGGTGTCAAATTTTATTTTTATTTTTTTTTTTTTGCATAATTTCCCAAATAATGACGATTTATGAATGAAAATTGGTACTTGGGGGTTTTTTACATAGAAACTTTAAATTTGTTTTTAATTTAGCTCTTACTTGTAGGGGGCGCTATCTAGATGTATATTATTACATTCAAAGGCTCATGAGTTTTTGTACAACCTTGTATTTATACTTTCGGTAAAAGAAATAAATTTCTTAGTCATTTTTACGCGAAAAAGGTTCTCTTATTAGTTGTCGCTAGGAGCCCCCAAGTAAAGACCGCCGAAAATGACGGGTTTATCAAGTAGGAGGCTAGTCTATGCGTTTTGTTTGTGTTGTCATGTAAAAATTCAAACATAATACAATTTTATTTTGACGTACAGTTGATCTATAATCACACGTTTATAGAAACTTTTTACCTTAAAAATACTTGAAAAATCACACTTTTTAAATAACACCCTGTAAACAATTATTTTATATGTATAAAATATAAAAGTGAGTCAATATTATAAAGAATTAAATTTTTTATAATTATATATCTTTTTATGTATTTTGTAACTATTATTACTAGACAAGACTAGCTCTTTCTAATATGTAAAAAAGTGTAATTTTTAAAAATAACATACAAATATCTTTATTGTAAAAAAAAGCCAAATAATTTTTTATTTAGTAGATTATATTTTCGCACATTGTTTGGTTTTTTGTTAAATTGGTACTTATCTTCTAAACAGTATCAATTAATGCAGTCTTTTTTACACTTTTATTAAATTCTAGTAGGTTGCGTGGGCTTTATTTTTTTTACCTATTTGAGTAAGATTTGTTTTTTCCAACAACAAGGTAATTATCTACACAAATCAATAACTTCTCTTAAAAATAGGTTTAATTCCCATTATTATAGAATTTTTATAAAAATAATTATTTTATATCCATAGAATTAAGAAATAAAACAATTTTATAGAGAATTAAATCTTTTATAATAATCTTTACAAGTTGAATTGTATGTAAATGGGTACCTTTACTGAGTCTTTAACCACAACCTTATCAAGTAGGAGGAACCTAAAGCTATACGGCTACTGTAAGTCGATTGGGTAATTAAATTTATTGAATAAATTAATCGATTATAATTACTTTATCGCAGATACTAAGTAAAAAAACATTTCCATGATTTTGCAATTTTAGTTGTTTATAGACTCGAAGCATGCGAACAAAAATCTTGCTTGTTGCTAGCTAGATTTATCGGAATATCAACAGTGTGTAGGTAATGGTTTACTAGTCTACATGCTATTTTAAACATATATTTTTGAACCCGAAATTTATGGTGCATTGTCTTATTTTGCAAAAGTGGTGCAATTTACAAAAATATTGACAGAAAATAAAAATTATCTTGTACCGGGTGTCCAAATAAGAAAGGACACCGGCTGTATCTCAGAAAATTTTTATCGCACTGCGTTGGAAAAAATATTTTGGTAAAATCAGAGAATAGTTGGAAATTATTTTAAGTTTCTGAATGGGTAACTGCAATCTTGAATCTAAAAGTGATGTTCTGAATTTTGTTGTATTAGCCAACAAAAATACCTGATCTTAAGTCGAGGATAATCTGATCCTTTTTGTTTGACAATTTTTGCTATATCTCAAAATAAAGGGTGGGGGTATTCAAGTTTCCGTAAAACACACCTGTATTTCGAAAGGCTAGCCGATTTTAACAAACTTGATAGTTGAAAGGTTATTCTTGCATAAATCTTAAAATATTTAAAGTTTGGTTAGTTTCAATGTCGCCGCTAGAGGGCTTTTTTCGACATTCCGACAGAAATGGTTAATTTTCTTGAAAAATTAAATGCAATGGTAAATTTTTCTTATGAAAAGGGCAAATAGCCTAAACAAGCTCGCGAAAACCGCGCTTCGATATCTTGTTCCTTACCTAAAATTTAGACCAAAGAAAATTTTATACGTCAATATCTCAAAAGCAATAAATACTACAAGAAATATTACATGACATAAATTATGTATTTTTACAAAACCTTTAATTTGTTTTTCTAAATGCAATACTTTACGAGTTATAATCAAAAAATCGAATTTTCAGGATTTTTTCAAGGTATACCCATAGAATTCGCTTTTTTGATTATAGCTCGTAAAGTACTGCATTTAGATGAAAATATTATTTAACCTTAATTAGAGATTTTATAAGAATACACAATTTATGTTTTATAAAATTTCTTGTAGCTTTTATAGTTTTTGAGATATTGACGTATAAAATTTTCTTTGGTTTAAATATTAAGTAAGGAACAAGATATCAAGATGCGGTTTTCGCGAGCTTGTTTAGGCATTATTTAGCTACTTTTATAAAGAAAAATTATACCAATGCATTTAATTTTTTGAAAAATTAACTATTTCTGTCAGAATGTCGAAAAAAGCCCTCTAGCGGCGACATGTGAAACTAACAAAACTTCAAATATTTTAAGATTTATAGCCCAAGAACAGCTCTTTTCAACTAGTCCAAGTTTGTTAAAATCGGCTCAGCCGTTTCGAAGATACAGGGTGTGTTTTACGGAAACCTTTGAATACCACCACTTTATTTTTAGAGATATAGCAAAAATTGTCAAACAAAAAATGTTCAGATTATCCTCGACTTTAAAAATCAGGTATTTTTTTGTTAGGTTAATGTAGCAAAATTCACAAAAACACCACTTTTTTAGATTCAAGATTGCAGTTGCGCTCCCTAGCGGCCATTTCAATACTTAAAAATAATTTCCAGCTATTTCTCTTGATCACTTTTACTAAAAATATTTAATTCTTATTTGGACACCCTGTACATCTAACCGTTTGCATAAGGGATAAAATAACTTTTTCCTACGAGCGTGCGGAAAAGTCCACTTTTCCGCACACATTTGAGTGCGCAAAGTTTCACTTTTCCGCACGGCGTGCGGAAAAGTAAAACTACTCTAAAATCTTACAGGTAAGCAAGATTTATATGTATTTTAGTAATTGTAGGCTATTGTATGCAATATACGAAGCCATGCAAGTTTTAGTTTATTCTCTTTTGTTTGTTTCTTCGTAATTTTTAATATTTCAACTAAAACACAAAAAAATTTTTTAATTACCCTGTATAATAATAATAAATGATTATGACAAGTCAAGCAACAATATGTAATCTTGGTGATTTTAACACATGTCAGATTTTTTCTTCGTTTCCATATGAACAAGCAATTGCACAAATGAATTTCAATACAAACAAGCATTTTTAATGAAAAGGCGCCATAGTATCTTTTTTTAATTAAATAAAAATCCGACAAAAATAATTATTTAAAATGAGTAGTTCCGATGAGGAGCTACCAGATTCTATCCTGGATGCAGCAAATACCGTAAGTTTGAATTTATTACCCGCAAAATCTCGTGAAAAATATGAGAATCAATATAGTCATTTCGAAAACTGGTGCTCCAGCAAGGGGCCAAAAAGTATTAAAGAAGAAGTGTTCTTGGCCTATTTTGTGGATTTGCAAAAAAAAATATAAACCTTTAAAACTTTATGGAGTAAGTAGGTACTTCTACGTTAATACGTTCCCAAAGTGAAAAGGAACCTTGATTTAAGTTCATATTTCAAGCTAACATCACTACTTAAACACCAAAACGTGGGATACTGGCCAAAAAATCAAAACTTTCAGCAAAAAAGAAGTTTCAAGATTCATGAAAGATGCACCTGATAATATTTACCTTCTAATAAAAGTTGATAAAATTTTTGGATTAGCCGGTGCTTGTAGAGAGATGAACTTACAAAAATAATGATTGATAACATAGAGGATAATGAAAATTTGATATTGGTGAAAATTCCTGACAAAAAATACACTTCCAGAATCTTTGTAGTGTCCGATGAAACAAATAACGGACTTTATCTGCAATTATACCATAAACATGCAAATTTTGCGAAAACGACATACCCCACACAGACGTTTTTTTGTCCAGATAAACAAGACATGCAGTACGCAATATGTGGGAATAAATTCAATGGATAAAATGCCTTCAGAAATTGATGCATACCTAAAATTAAAATCCAAAAGAGCACTGGACATAGTTTTCGTCGATCCTCTGCGACTATGTTAGCGGATTCTGGAGAAGGAATTACCAATGTCAAGCGACTTGGGGCTGGAATCAACGGCTGTAGCTGAGAGCTACATTGATGAAACCACAAACAGAAAAAAAGGATATGTCGAATAAAAATATTGACCATGAACAACTTCCCTCCTGAGCTAAGTCAGCCTTCATCAAGCCGTACAATAAGCGCTTCCATAAGCCACCCGCTAAATGAAATTACAGGTTCTGCAATTAATTTACAATATGCTAATAACTGTTCTTTTGTTGTAAATGTTATTAACAAATAATTCCCATTTATAAATATGTTGTAGTAGTTAGGAAAATAACTATTTCATATAACTTTTGATACTTTCAGAAACATATTAACTTTTGGAATTTTTTTTGAAAAAAAAATGAAATTTGTCTGATACGGGCATACTGTTTCTTTGGTTAATTTTTACCTTGATTGAAGAAGAACTTTACGCCAAACTTAAATCTCGAATAAAACTATTAAAAAAATTCCATTTGATGCGGGAATTAAATAAAATTTAAACATATGGTTAATAAAAGTGTCTTTTATCCAAATAAAAAAAAACATTTTTTTTAATTCGCTGTGAAACGAGATATTAACAGCTAAATTGTGCATAATTAACATTGTCGATATCTGTCATGTATGAAAGCCATGCATTCATTTTGGAATATCTCGAAAAGGGTTTTCACGATATTTTTCAAAACTAATACAATATAAATTGAAGTATTAGAAAATTTAGCAATAAACCCTAAATTTATTAACCGTTTTGTTAAAATAGCTATTTATTATCAAGGGATACTGAATTCTCGGAATCGAAATAGCCGAGGCCTCTGGCCCGAGGGCTAGATTTCGACCTGATGGGCATTATAGTCCAGTAAAGCCCGTGGTGCATACAATGCTTTATGTTTTACCCACAAAAGAGTTTTTCAATGACTAATTACATTATTTATTCGCAATATAAAAAATAAGTTGCACCT
>JAHBCN010015987.1:0-20123 GCA_019359885.1 Listronotus oregonensis
AAAAAGATGAGTATAACTTTTCGTTTTAAAATATTCTGCTTTAAATTATTGTATTTACTTAAGAGTATTTAACAAGAAATATTTGCTCATTTCTTATCGCAGTTTTTGCATTGTTTTTTGAAAAAAAAAAAAATAAATAAATAAATTGTATATTTCTCTTCTTAAAAAATATAGAAGAAAGAGGACTTTATATTAAAGGTGGGAGGCAGTGACTTAGAATACAATAAAATTCATACACAGTGTTTATACTTAAGTTGAAACCATAGGGACAACTCTTTTATTATTAATTTAGGAAAAAAAAAGTTATTCCTTATAAAAAGTTCTGCATAGTCCAAAACTTTAAATGCAACCATTAGATATAGTTTGTCCAAGCTAACATTTTTGTGTTGGCTTACATGTTTAAAAACAAAAATTACTAGACTCAACGTCAAAATCAGCTGATTGGCGTAAATCACCCAGTAATGGATTAAAGGCGTTTCAATTTTTGTATTAATTTTTTTTTGTGTTTGAGTGTGTTATTTCGTGTTTTAAATTAATTAGTGAGATTAGAGATTACTCTGCAGTGTTCTTATTTTTTTTTGTGTGGACTATTTGACATTTTTTTTATTTCATAATTTATTTTATTTCGGACTTAGTTTTTATTTTTATTGGTTTATATAAAAAACCACTAGAATAGATATTGTTTAGTGTATAAATCACAATGATTACTGTATTTCCAGTTTGGAAAAGCTTCGAAACCCAGTTCAGAGCTGTGATGAGTCGGAGGTAAGAAAATATAACCTAATAAATATTTTTTGAAAAATGATGCTATCAGAAAAGTGATCTTGCAAAAGGTAAAATAACTCGTTTTAAGAGTATCATAATCTAAACATACATCCTTAGATGTGCCAAATATTTTAAGATTTAAATATATTTATGAATGTATTTTTTAGGATCGCATAGTGGCAGTTGCTGACAATATAAGAAGCAAAATATGAAATTTATAAGTAACTTACGCTTGATGGAAAAACCAAATGTGCAACGCATGAGAAGGAAATTTTCAAAAGGTTTTATGGAAAATGAAGATTTAGGAGAAAATAAAAATCTTTAGGTGTTTCCCTATGAAACCTGGATCTTCTCGAACAGCTCTTTCCGCAGGTCTTGGCAGGATGACGATGTATATTTCAGTGGAAAGGTAAAACATTCTATAGATGCATCCCTTTATTGTCCACTTCACATTTCCCATTTTTTCCGCACCTTTATCTCTAGTTTCGAGACTACGAAATCTTATCATTAATTTACATCTGACTTCACTCTAGACACTCGTAGTATGTGAACACTTAGACTTTAAGCATAAAGGGTATCCTGAGAAAAAACACATATATTTACATTTTAAGTTATTTTCAATTTAAAAAATAGAGAATTTTCTCATACAACACCGTTCCAAATGTCTTCGCAATATACGGAACGGATCAAAAGTCAGAGGAGGATTTTATGACCTTACTGCATATTTCTTATATTAAACACAAAGTTATTATTTTAGTTTTAATTCTACGTAAGTTTCTAAACCACGAAAATACAATACTTAGGGATTTTTGAGTTAGACCTAAGTTAATTTAGATTATTTTTTTACCTTATTAAACAGTGCTCGATACTTAATACATGGTTGGCATTGTGAAATTGACGGCTGGGCGATGATCGCTTTGTTAAAGTTAACAATGGACTTAACAATTGTTAAATTTAACAAAGAGTGAAAAATGAAATAACTTGACAACGCAGCCCATTTTTAAACATTTCATGGTAACTAGATAACAAGAAATAGTTTAGTTTGGATTTTGCGTTTAAAATCCATTAAGCATAAAAAAGATTTAAAAATAATTACGTTGCATCGAATATGAAAAAAAAAATGGTTCGACACTCCACCAAAGTAATTTTATATATTTTCATCAAAAACAATCAGCACAATAGATAGTTCAACCAATACTGCTGAACTTCTTTAAATGGTTTTAAACAGGTCCTCTAATATAATTCATTTCCACTTCATTTTATTGATACATTCCGGTAGGTAGATTCATCTTTTTTTTTTCCTATAAAATTAATGCTTTCATTTAATACGTATTAGTAAAACTATTTATTTACAAGTATTTTATAACTAACTGCTCTTTATAATTTATAATCCATCTATCCTTTTTAAAACAAAAGATCTAAAACCATTTTATGTTTATTTGTAGGTATATTTATATATTATGTTTCTTAGGTTAAGGCGTGTCCAAAGCTATAACATGCGGTACTAAAAAAACCGTTAGAGACCCGATGTGGTATAGATCCGATTGGTCGCAAGGCTTTTGTCAAAATCCAAGTTAAACGCACTCTAGGATGTAAAACTTGATCTAAGATGTTCTTGGTTTTAGAAACAGCTCATAAACATATAATTATTTTTACACGTACGCTAGATGAGATAGGGTTTGGAGTAGCTCAATAGCGTTTTGTACGATTTCACATATTAATTGCTCTTTTTTATTGTTAAACTTTTCAACTAGAGACAGCCTTGCAACTTGGTCGTGCGCACACTCCACGTAAGAGAAAAAAGAATAAGGGAGCAACATTTTCCCCTCGCTTTACGTGCTGAGTGATTGGCGGGCGGGGCATGTACTATTCTCCGCCGACTAATCAGAAACTGAGAGAGAAAAGTTGTACTTTTATTCGTCTTTTTTTTTACGCACACTGTGAGACGTAATCGGACATGCGGCTTGGTTAAATTATAAAATTTAGTAATGCACGCAAAAACAATAGGACAGTTATAAACATAGCGCCTTAATCATTAAATTAAAATATTCTGCATGTTCTTACGTAAGCTTCAAGTACCTAAGTGCAATCTCTTCTGCAGCGGAAGAGCATGCAAAATGTTTTAATTTAATGATTTAGGCGCTAACTGTCCTATTGTTTTCAGCTTGCATTACTAAATATTATAATTTCGCCAAGCCATATGTCCGATCAAGAGAAAAAGACATATAAAAGTACAACTTTTTTTCTTGGTTGCTAATTAGTCTGCGGAGAATAGTACATGTTCCGCCTGCCCACCACTCAGCACGTAGAGCGGGGGAAAAATGTTGCACTCTTACGGCCGAGTGATGATCGCGTTGTTAAATTTAGCAATGGACTTAGCAATTGATAAAAGTTAACAACGGTTTAGAATGTTTAACAAAACGTCATTGTCAGTGTTATTCAATGATTTTAGTAGGCAACCTGTCAAAATCTGACATTTTGTTAAACATTCTAAACCGTTGTTAACTTTTAACAATCGCTAGCTCCATTGCTAACTTTAACGACGCGATCATCACTCGGCCGTTATTCTTTTTTCTCTCACGTGGAGTGTTCGTACGACCAAGTTGCAAGGCTGCCTCTAGTAGTATATGCTGGAAGGTTGCGGTAAATTATCTGAGTAGCTTTCTAGTGACTAAAATTTTTCTGCGCCTCAGAGTTTGGCGTGCCCTGGAAAGTTTGACAATAAAAAAGGTCAATTTATTAATATGTGAAATCGTACAAAACGTTCTTGAGCTACTCCAAACCCTATCTCATCTAGAGTGCGTGTAAAAATGATTATATGTATATGCGCTGTTTCTAAAACCAAGAAGTTAGTTTCATTGCGATGCAAAAATGTTAAGTTTTCCACCCTTGCTTGCGACCAATCGGACCTATACCACATCGGGTCTCTAACGGTTTTTTTTTTAGTACCGCATGTTATAGCTTTAAACTAAGAAACACAATATATAAATATACCTACAAATATACATAAAATGATTTTAGATCTTTTGTTTTAAAAAGGATAGATGGATTATAAATTATAAAAAGCAGTTAGTGATAAAATTCTTGTACCTAAATAAATAGTTTTACTGATATGTATTAAATTAAAACATTAATTTTCAAGGTAAATAAAGCAAATTTTTGTCTACTCTAGATGAATCTACCTACAGTGTAGTAGGCATGAATTATTAAAGAACCTGTTTAAAACCCAAATTTAAAGAAGTTCTACAGTATTGATCATTTGAGCTATCTGCTGTGCTGCTTGTTTTTGAAGAAAATATATAAAATTACTTTCTTAGAGTGTCGAAATAATTTTTTTCATATTAGATGCAAGGTAATAGTTTTTTAATTTTTTTAAATATATTTAATTGAGTTTGAATGCAAAATCCTGAACTAAATTATATTTTTTTAAATAGTTAACATTTAAATTATGCCCTTTTGCCAAGAGTGTTCATTTTTACCTCTTTGTTAAGTCTAACACATTGTTAAGTCCATTGCTAACGCTTAACAACGCGTTCATCACTCGGCCGTAAGTCTCATAATTATAAATAAAAGCACAGACAGAATAAAGAAATATATTTCCTCTATCTTTACCCTTTTTATATAGTTACGAATGGAAGTGATAAAATTGCCAATATTTTCTTGTTTATTACTCCCAATGAACTAAAACTTACACTATGTCTATTTTACCAAATCCACATTTGGATTTTCAAATTGTTATAATTCCTATTAGAGTGGGCCCCTTGCATAAAATTTATTCTAATCCAAAAACACGTCAAATCACTTTTTGCCTATTAAAAAACCATTTGCAAAATATTTTTGCCTAAAAAAAAATAGTTTCGGCGTAATTACGGCCCTCTAAAGAAGGTGGGTAAACATCGGCATTTTTATTATATTAATAATCAGTTCAAGTATCTTTGTTTACATCTAAAATAAATTGGTAAAAAAACAGAATGCAAGTACCACAAAAAAACCTTCAAAATTGTCATGTTTACTGAAAATAATATACTATTTTCTTACATGTTTGCAAAAAAAGTAATTGCTAGTATGATTAAAGTAACAAAGAAAGATAAACCTATTTATTAAATATATTCTTTTAATGTTTAAAAAAAATAAATCATGTATTAAAACCGTAATCGGCAATTACAGAGATTTATATATTTATTAATGGCGGCATCTTTCAAAGAAAAGACCTTGCAAGGCAGTTTTGACCATTAAGCATTTCTTAGTTATTATTACTGTATCTAGCTCTAAAAGAACCAGTTTTTACATAAATTATAGATTAATTTTTTTAATTGCATTCAATGCATTATACAGATATTTGCTTTTTTTTAAATCGGGCTACTACAATTATTTTAAAACATATTAGTTGAGGCATTGAAGATATACAGCATAAGGCAGTGTAAAATTTAACCTTAATAAGATTTAACTAATAACAATATGTTGAATACAAATACTATGTTTGCCTAAGATAATAAACGAGACTTATTTGCCATCCCTTTTTGCGAATCCTTCTTCTTTTGATGCCTCTGAAATATGTTTATAAATCACTGCAACAATTTAACTGGGTACAGGGCTGTTAAAGTACTCCTACAAAGTACTTTAAGTACAAGTACCAAGTTTATTATTTACTTAAAAAAACATCAAAATATTGAATAAATAGAAGTTTAAAAGTTTTGGAAAATATTTTTTATTTGTTTTTAACTCCATTTAAAGGTACCTGTATTAAAAATTTCATTTCACAATCATTATGTCGCCACCTTCTTCTTTTTAAGCTTTTCTACCAGCTTAATTTTATTTTTATGACTTTAGAGTATGTGCATTTATTTAACATGCGTTTGTTGTTAGAGAAAGAAGAAAAATGATGATTTATTAAAAGGGTAAAACTACAGAAAATAGTCGTCACTAGTTTTGGGAGGTCAAAAGGTTTTCAAATATAAAATAAAAAATGCATTCGTATCAAATTAAAAAATTATATTGGACCTTCAAACCCAAAAACTTTTCCAAAAAAATAACTTTGCTGAAAATCTATATAAATATATATATATATATAATATATATATATTTATATATATATATATATATATATATATATATATATTATATATATATATATATATATATATAAAATATATATATATATATATATATATATATATATATATATATATATATATATATATATATATATATATATATATATATATATTATATATATATATATATATATATATATATATATATATAAGGGGGATTCACGATCGGGGGGTAGGTTAGACGTTTATGGAAAACGGAAGCAGAATTTTTCTGAAAATTTAGCATCTTACATTTTCTTACCTATTCTATCGAACTAAAATATTTTCAGCATTGGACGGCCTTTTAAAAAAAAGTCTTAGAAATTTTTTTTTTTTAAAATGGAACACCCCCTATAAACAAGTTTTTATATTCCCCTTTTTTATTATAATTTTTTTGTTAATATTGCACTATACCTATCTCTATCGGTTTTCGAGAAAAAAAAAAATTTTTGTTTTAAAATTTTTCAAAACACCCCTTAATTTAAAATTTTAAAAAAAATTAGTGCTTTCTTTCATGAAAAGTTGATGTTTTGGTGGTAGTTTAGACAGACACGATGTATTTAATTTACACCGAGAAATCCCCCTCATATCATACGGGGGTTAAAAATTACTTTTTTTTCGGGTTTTTAAAAAAGGGGTCAAAAGATCATTTTTTCAAATAAACCCCCCCTGTATATTACTCAAAAAAAAAAAAAGATAAAGAATAACTTTTTAAGATGACATATCATGTCCCTATACCAAATCTAAGTTTTCTTAAAAAACCCCTTTTTTGGAAAAATTATTTTTTAAAAATTTAATTTTTTTAAAACCCGGGGGAAATATCAAGCTTATGACAGTTTGACTACAAAAAATTAATTAACATGTAAAAGGGGGAAAAAAATAAATAATTAAGATGAATAAAAAAAAACAAAATTGTAAACAAAACAACAAATTTTTACAAAAATGCGGGGAAAAAGTTGTCCATTCATTCTAATTATTTTAGAATGTGCTTTTTACACGACTCGTTGGGGCTTTTTCTTTTTAGGGGAAACCAGATCTTCAAAAAACCGAAATTAATTGTCGCAGTTCTTCTTTAGTAGGCACTGGAATGTACACTTTTAAAACCTTTTTTTTTAAAACACCCCAAAAAAAAACCCAAGGCCGAGACGGGTGATCTCGGGGGCCCAAACCCCCTGGCCCTAAGCCCCCAAACCAACGATCGTCAAACATTTGATTTGATTTGATCACATTGTCTGTGTAAAAAAAATTTTTTATAAGAACCCCGTTTGAAAATCAATATTTGCGTTCACTTTGGGGGGATTTTTTTAAACACCGTTAATAACTGTTTATAAGTTACTTAAAAAGTCACCAAACTGTCATTTTTTTATATTTTTTTGGTTACTGAAAATTAAATTTTTTAAAAAAAAACTTTTCAAAAAAAAGGGGCCCTTTTTAAAAAAACTTGATGATTTAGGTATGGGGGGGATGATATGTCATCTTAAAGCGGTTTTTTTTCATCTTTTTTTTTTTTAAATAAAAAAGGGGTTTCCCCTTTTAAAAAAAAATCTTTTACCCCTTTTTTAAACTAACGGAAATAAGGTAATTTTGAAGCCCCTTTATATAAAACGATTTTCGGTGTAAATTAAATACATCGTGCCCGTCTAAACTACCACCAAAACATCAACTTTTCATGAAGGGAGCATTAATTTTTTTTGTTTAATTTTGGGCCGTTTTGGGGCCCTATTTAACACAAATTATTTTTTTTTTTGAAAACCGGTAAAATAGGTATAGGGCCCCCCTTGACAAAAAAGTATTATAATGGGGAATATAAAAACCTGTTAATATAGGGGTGTTCTATTTAAAAAAAAAAAATTTCTAGGGGTTTTTGATAGAAGGGGGAACCCCAAAAATGGGGAAAATATTTTTTATCGATAGAATAGGGGGAAAAAAATGTAAGATGCTAAATTTTTTTGAAAAAAATTTTTGTGTCCCGTTTTCCCATAAACGTTAACCTTTTCCCTCACCGTGAATCACCCTTTTTTATATATATATATATATATATATATATATATATATATATATATATATATATATATATATATATATATATATATATATATATATATATATATATATATATATATATAATAATATATATATATATATATATATATATATATATATATATATATATATATATATATATATATATATATATATAATATATATATATATATATATATATATATATATATATATATATATATATATATATATATATATCACAATGACAGATTTTACGGGTAAGGTAAATTGTTAAATTATAAAAAAAATATATCAAGTTAAACTATTTTTACTTCCAGTATTTTTTATTTACTTCAGTTCGTTTGGTTTACTTTATTTACTTTGTTTTACCTAAAGTACTTTGTTTTACTTAAGTAAAATTTTTTGGGTAGGTGGTAGGTTTTAAAAATGGGGTTTTTTGCCCCCCCCTGGGCCCCTCGGCAGGGCCGCCGCTAAGGTGTTGGCCGCCCGTATGAAAAAAATATTTGTCGCCCCCCCCCCCCTTTTTATTTAACGAAATATATAAAAAAAGGGATAGTTTTTTTTTAATATACCCACATTATATGTTTATATTACCCGAGACCTGTAGTATGATCAATAGTAATAATATCATATCCAATATCCAGCAGAGTCAAATATAGTCTTCAAATTAAAAAACATTAATGTCCAATAAAATAAGACACTTATAACTAAATAACACAAAAAAAAGTTATTAAAATCGAACTTTTTTGGGCTTTCGTTTCAGAATTTTTTTTTTTACGATGTCTTTAATATAAAATTTTGCAACACTCATTTTCGATAGAAAAAGACAAAGCAGAAAACCCTTCTTGCATCATCGAAGATCGTAAATATTTTTTAATAATTTTAAGTTTTGAGAACGACCCTCACCCGTACCAAAGTAACCGGTAGAGTTGGGAATATACGAATGATTAGGGTTAAATTTAAAAAATGTTAATGTATATTATTTTCAAAAAATATATTCAAGCATTTTACATTTTTTTCATGGTAAATATGGTTGAATAGCTTAATTTCTTGAAAAATCGGTTGCACTGATTTCACCCCCGAGCTGTTTATGTCTGTAAAGCTAAATGAATTTTCTTACAATTGATTTTAGTTCTCATCGTTCTTAATTTTGGTTACCCATAAAATACATTAAAATATCTGTGTGTTGTTGTAGTTTGGAACCGTTCTTTAATTACCTTTATGGCAGTATCCACAATCTTAAAGAAAAAATTTATTTTAAATGAAAATTTAGGTGATAATATGGGTTCATCAGTTCCTTCATACTCAAAAGCCTTTTTTTTTTTAAATTTCGTTGGGTGGGAAGCGGGGGAATGCCCCTGAATGCCAGCATATCTCTCCGATTCGTTTAAAAAAAAAAAATTTTCATCAGAACGTTTGGCTATGAAATAATTTCTTAAATTATTAAGGATATGTGAAGATTTTATGTCAAATTTTGACTGGAAGAATTTTGCTAACAACATTAATTTTACTTAAAATATCGTGCCATATTACAACAGAGCATATAAATTTAAATTCAAAAATT
This sequence comes from Listronotus oregonensis, assembly GCA_019359885.1. Lineage (NCBI taxonomy): Eukaryota > Metazoa > Arthropoda > Insecta > Coleoptera > Curculionidae > Listronotus > Listronotus oregonensis. The sequence goes on from JAHBCN010015987.1 coordinate 9,448, forward strand.
TTATTTTTTAGTGATTTTCTACTTTCCCGGTGTTCATATCCCTTGGTATTATTTTCCAATTTCCAGAGAATGGTATATTTTACCTATTTGGGTTTTTAATGGTGTGATTGCATCGATCCGACTTTCCCATCGCGTTTCTGACAATGCTTTTAACGTCAACATTGAAGGCTTTAAAAAAACATTCCATCAAATAGAAGAAGAGAAAATACGTATACTTCCTGTACAGTATTAAAATTCCACCGATTCAAAACTTTTTTTTACTGCATCTTTGGGCAACCAATAAACCCGTGTGCAAAACAGGGAATAAAAATCTAAATTTTTTTTTTTCAAAAGATTTTTTTGTAATCCATTTTGTTTTCCACGCATATTAGCTCCGTCCTGCAAATAATTCATATTTAGATTTAATTTTTTTAATTTTATTCGTAATAAAATAAAAAAGACCTTGTCCAGTGACGTCAATTCAGGAGAAAAAAAAAGTACTCAAATATGCAAACTGGTGTTGAAGTTGAAACACATCTTATTACAATTGTTTTTTTTTTGTGCTTACATCTGGGGTGAAATTAGTTTAAATAAAAAAATATTTAATTTCCGTTTTGGGTTTTAAATTTTAATCCTGAAAAAGTTTGTAATAACACATCAATTCATTTTGATGTCCCAACTAAATAATGTGTGTATTCATATTCTTAGACTTAGATTCCACTCGACGAAGATGTCTGATAATACTGCATCAAACTTAGCAATCATTTCCCAAATAATTGGGGAAATAATTTCCAATATTTGGTTCAAATAACCCTTAAGGCTAAAAATTGTTTAGATAAAAATTTTTAAGGATATTAATCTCCCAAAACGACCCCTCAATGTTTTTTTTTCCATTTCATATATTCTTTGATACAGAGTCAACTGTTAACTTTTTCATGCAGAAAATTCAAACATTTTTTTAGAATATTTTTTATGAGCCCACTGATCGTGTCTTTTTAAAAAATATAAATGTTGCTTTACCTTTCCGACCAACTCCATTTAGTAAATATCGGTGCTTTCAGTGTTTTAACCAAAACAGTTAACAAGGTGCACAAAAAACACTATTTAGAGATGCTGAATAAAGTAACCACGGGCGATGCATTTTGCCGTGATTGGGTAATGTACGATAATAATAACTTTCTGAAAATTTCCTGTTATTTTTATCCCTGGGACAGGTGAAGTTTTTTATTTGAATTTGTTTAGAAAAATTTTCAATAATAAACTGAACTTCATTTGGATTAAATTGTGCAGGCCATTTTCCAGGATCGTTCGAAACCAAGTATAGGCTTTATAATCACAAAACACTGCGAATGTAACAAAAATAAGCAAAAACAAAAAAACACTATAATATTGTATTGTTCTATGGTTTACAAAAATAATTAACCCCCCACCCGTTTAATAAAATGTTTGATAAATAAAACCAAAAAAATAATTCCTCATTACTCTATTCGCGACCGTCGCGTAAACTGGTAAATATAGGGTTAAAGTAAAGGGGCACAGAGCAACAGCAAATTTTCAGGGGGCAGAATTTTACAAACCACCATCCGAAAGTTTCAAAGTAACAGGGGGTAAACTTTAATTTTGCTTTGTTTATTTTAATAATTTCTAAACCAAATGACTCAGTGTAATAGATCCAAGCGGGCGAAAGAAATAAAATTCATCCGGGTTGATGTAGCAGGGGGTTGCCACTACGCCACGGATCTTTGCTTAAATTGATCGTTTTAATGGTTACACAAATCTGCATCAAATGTTATTTTTATTATTTTTCTCGACAAGTGAAGGACTTGTTCTTTTTTTTTTATGGAAAATAAATTGTACCCAAATTTTTTTTTGAAACTTGCATATGATATCAACAGCTGATCAGCACAAAACCCGAAAGTTTAAACCCCCCTAAAATCATCCTCAAAAGTCACTGGAGTTTTGGGGGTTTTTTTTGAGGGTGTTTTTTGGGGGAAGGAGGCCGGGTTTTGGCCCAAGAAGACTTTTGATCGGGTTTAAGAACACACTATGCAAAGTTTTAAAACAATTAAAAAAAAACATTTTCCAAAAAAATTAAGAACCTTTAAAGTGGTTTATCTGAGAACGGTGCTCCTAGGGACTTAAATAAAGTATACTTTTTTGATGAGATGGTTTGTAGTCATTTTTTAATAAACAGGTCAATATTCTAAGCAAAAAAAAAGTTACGACTTTTAAAAAACAAGTGAGGTGGCCCCGTAGGGGGGGCCCCTAGTAGCTCATCAAAATCGGAATGAATTTAAATTTTTTCCCCTTTAAAAAAACCCCCCCAGATCTCAAAATTGTACCCCAAAATTTTGGTTAAAGATAATTAAGAAAAAAAAAAAAGAAAAATTTAAAAATTTTTAACACCCTGTATCTTTGTTATTATTAATTTTGGGGATAAGGCAAGTTTACGTAAATTGCATTATTTTGACCTAAGGAATCGTTACTGTTTTTTTCCCCTTTTATTTTTGGGGAAAAACCCTGTATAACTAAAAATAAAAAAAAAAACGAAAATTTTTTTTTTCTTAAGATTAAACCAAAATTTGGGCGAACCTTTAAAAAAAAAAGGAAAAAAAAAATGTATCTGAAACCCCCGCCGCCCCCCAAAAAAAAGGGGCAAATTTTTTATTGTTTAAAAGGGCGACGCCGGGGGGAAAAAAAAAATAGTTTGTGGGCAGTTTTAAATATAGGAGAGATTAGGTATAATATAATTATTTTTTATTATTATGTTTTTGGATTGGAATGAAAGAAAGAGGATAAATAAATTGCATTTTAGTGTTTCAATCAACGGTGTTATAAAAGGATTTTGAGGTCAAAAAATTTAAAAAAGTTTTCCCCAAAATAAAATCATTATTTTTTTTTTTTTTGTTATTTGTATTTAAGAAAAAAGAAAAGATCAGTGGTGCCTGTTTTGGCCGCCCGTATGCACCGCACACTTTGTACACATGGTAGAGGGGCCCCCGGCTCGGCCTAGGGCTCCCCCTTTTATGTTTCCCCCCAAAGGATCAGACTTTAATGAACCGATACCAGATTGGGAGAGAGTTCTTTTTTCCCCTTACCTTCTGCTATGGAAAACCAAAAACAAAAATTTTTTAATATACTCAGTTTAATTTCTAAAAAGTTATCTGCTGAGGTAATAAAATACAACTTCCGGTTTTTCCCGGGGAAGTGCTGAAAAAAATAACTTTCCTAATAATTTTTTTTAAAAAAACTTTAATTGACCCAAAATTAAATACTAGTTTTAAATTTTTTGACATAGTTTAAAAGGAACATTTTTGTTTAACCTAAAAATTTTTTTTTTGAAATGGACTTTTTGTTTTTGAAGGGGGGGGGCTAAGGGGGAAAAATTTTCATAGGTTCTTTTTAATTTAAAAATGTAAGGGATTCCATTTAAAATATTAAAATTTACGTCATTTGGGGTTTAAAAACCAAAAAGGATAGGCAGATTTTTTATATTAAAAAAATTAAAACTAAAAATGTTTTTATTCAAAATTTTTTAAAAAGTTTGTGCGTTATAAAAAATAAGGCTGGTACTGATTTCGTTTTTCCCCTATATACAACTAACCAGAATTTTTTTGTTTTTAGGTGATTGCCAAAAATATATAAACAAATATTTTTAGACAATAGCACTATTGAAGCAAAAAATTTAAAATTTTAAAAAAAATTTAAAACATTTTTAATTTAAAACAATGGGAAAAAAAAAAAAAAAACAATATTTGGGATAGTAGCTACCTGTTAATTAAAAGGGGGGGATCTAACCCCAAAGAAACAAACTGAAAAAAACATTACTTTTTTAAGCCTTTTTGAGTTTTTTTTTTGAGGTACAAAATTTGATGGCGCCCCTTGAAATTTACTTTGGTGGTTTTTAAGTTGTCAAAATTTTAATTACCAAATTTAAAAAGTAAATCCAAAAAATAAAAATTTTTTTTTTTGTTTTGTTAAGCAAAAAAATTTGCCGTCCCCATTTTGATTGTAATGCCTTTTTTTAAAGTGCTTTTTATTTTGTTTATGAATTAAACCGAAAACGGGGGAATAAGAGATATAAAACCAAAAACTGTTTTTTTTTAATTTTTTTAAAGAAAATGTACAAAATTTAAAATTTTTATTACAAATCAACAAAATGTTTTAAAAACCCAATCCCCCAAAATTGTGAAAAAGGTGATTCTGTATCTTTAGTACCAAGTATCTAACCTATTTCCGTATATTCTGTGTGGATTTTTTTAAAAAAACAAACTGTGTATGTTTAGTAAACAATTAACTTTGAAAATTAAAAAAAAATTTTTAGGGTTATAAAAAAAATTTTTGACAATATTTTTACACACTCTACTTTTGTATAATTTTGAAATTTTAGGCACAATTGTGCAGAAGATATAACGCCAAACCGCAGGCCACACCGTATTTATAATTTTGTGAGGGGGGAAAAAAGAAATAGCTAACGTAATATTTATATTTTTTTTATAAATAAAATTTTGGGTTTTTCCCTTGTTTATTGGGAATACATTTTAAAAGATGTTTTAAAAATTGGGGAGTTTGTTTAAGAAAAATTTTTTTGGAGGAAAAATTTTCTAATTTTTGTCCATTTTTTTAGCATCCTTATATTAAACCCCCAATTTGGGGTTTTTTGCGTTTTAAAAGTTTTTATGTTTTTCAATTTTTTAATTAGAGGGGCCCGGGGGCTTTGTGCTCGGGGGAGTTTTGATCAGCGTGTTGAGAAAAAATACTACAAAGTTTCCAAAACTTGACCAAAACCCATTTTCCATGGAAAAAAATCCCAGTGATCTTTGAAAAGGTTTGGGGGGAGGGCGGGGGTCGGAAAGGTTTTTTCGGGTTTTGTCCGTGGAGACTTAGATTAGGTGTTAAGAACTATTAGTTTGCAAATTTTAAAAAAAAAATCCCCAAAACCCCTTTTTTTCAAAAAAAAAAAATTGGGCCCCCTTGGGAAAAATAATTGGATTTTTAAAAAGAAAAAAAAAACTTTGGGGTTTTAAATAAAATTTATTTGGGGGTTTCTTTGAAACCTTTTTTGATTAAAATTTCAAGTTTTTAAAAAAACTACAGAATCAAAACGATGAAACCTTCAAGAATTAATTTTAAAAGATGGATTCATTCTTCAAATAGATAAAAATTGTTTTAAAAGGTTTTTTAAAAAAAAAATTAAATCCCACTGCTCGGGCAAGGAATACTCTAAGCTAAAAGCAAAAAAAAAAAACAATAGGTTGGTTGAAAAATACACAAAGTGTATAATAAAACTACAAGAGACTAACATAATTTGATAAAAATAAACACATTCTGTTTAGTGTAATCTTCCCCAAAACAATTTGAAAAAAAATATTTAGATTTTAAATAAAATTTCACACATTTATAGGTTTTATTTGTCCCCAGGAAAAATTTTAATCTATAAAACCTTTTTTTAAAATTTTCCAAAGCAACTCCATGACATTCGTTAAATAGATAAATTATAAATTAAAACCCTTTTTCCTTTAAGTAGAAATTTTTAATGAAGTTTGGGAAAAAAAAAATGATTTTACGATGCCAAAAAAAGGTTGGCGCCCGGGGAACCTAAAAACAAATGACAACGGTAGCACTTTAAAAAAATTAAGTAAGAAAATTTCCAAAAAACCATGAATGAATAAAGGAAAAAAAATGTGTTTTAAAAAAAGGGAGAAAATTTATTAAAAAAAAAAATTTTAGAAAGGGAAAAAAAAGGTATTAAAACTCACAGGTATCTGAAATTTTATTGTGTTTTTTTTTAAATTTTTTTTAAATATACCTAAAACCCTTTTATTTTAAACTAAATTATTGTTTTTTGTTAGTTTTTTCATCTCATTTCTTTATCTTAAATTTTATACCACATTTTTAAAAATTTTTTCAAATTTTTTTTAATTATTTTTTTATTAGGTCATATTTTTTCGAATTTTTTTTTTTTAAAATGAAGCAAATTACCCAGCACCATTTTGTCAAATTTTTTTTTGGTTTGGCCCTTTCCCCTTTTTTGGTTTAAACCCAAGAAACAATACTGTGTCAAAGCCTTTTTCAAAGACAAAAATGAGTATAATTTTTCCTTTTTTCTATGTGCATAAAAACCTTAATAAAAAAACCAGTTTTTTGAAAATTATGATTTCCCCCCAAAAAAAATGTTCATTTTGGGGAAAAACCCCACTTTTAGAAAGGTTTTTTTCCCTTTGCCTAACGACCAAAAAATAAAGGGCACCTGGGTAAAATTAAAATTTGAAAATTCCCCCCTGCCAAAGAAATTTGGGGGGAAAAAAAAAATTTTTTTCAGAATAATGCCCCTATTTGCTTTAGTTAAAAGAGATACAGAAAAAAATTTCACAAGAAATTTTTTATATTGATTATAAATAACTGTTTTTTTTTATTATAAGTATAAGTAGCCCCAATAAAACATGTTTTTTTTTTTTATTTTTTCCACTTTTTTAAATAAATTGATATCATATCAAAAAAATTTTTAAAATTTTGGATTAGCGGTTTTTTACAAATTAATATGTAAAATGAAATTAACGTTAAATGTTAATACCAACTAGAATATCAACATAGTTGTTCCCCTATAAAGATATTAATTTTTTCATAGCCCCTTGTGGTTTAAAAAAAGAAAGTTTTAAAAAATTTAGAAAAAAAATTGTTAAGGGGTTTAAAAATTTTAAAGGGTTTTTAAAATGCTATCTTTTTGATTAAAAATTTGGGGTTTTTCCCCCTTAAAAAAAAAAAGGGGTTTTTTTCGATTTTAACCTTTTTACCTGACCTCGTATAATTATTCTTTAAAAAAGGGAAATTAGTTAACAAACATTATAAGAAAATTTTTAAAAATATTCCTCTTTTTTCTCCTTTTCTAAAAAAAAAAAATAGTCATTCTTATATTAAAAATTTTTTTTTTTTTCCATCGTGTCTCCTAAGCGAGTAACAATTTTTTAAAAAATTTTATTTTCCCCTTTTTGGTAAGGGCCCCAAAAATGCATAGAACGCCCCACATTTTTAATAGGGGCTTCAATTGCAGAGATACCCCCTTTAAAAATGCAGCCTGCAAAAAGAGAATTTAATTTAACAGAACTTAAAACCCCCATTTTTTTAAAAAAAAAAAAGGGGAATTAAAATCTAAAACCCGTCATCCACGGTAAAACCAGTACTTACGCTTTATTTTAAAACCCCTTATAGGCTGTTCTAGAGTTAAAAAAAAGGGAGTTATCAGAAACAAATATATTAAATAAGGGGTAAGTGGCAAAACCCACTTAAAAAAAAAATTTTAGTTAAAAACCTTTTTTAAAACTTAGGGGGAGGTTGTTTAGCATTGTCAACCTAAATGGATCAGATACTACAAAGATACATGTTTTTATATTTATATGATCCCAGTGACCATAGTTATTAATCTTAGTTGTCGATAAACTGTCAACTGTTTTGGGACGCCCCCATCTGTTTAAAATAAAAGCTAAAGTAATTTTTATTTTGGGAAAAAAATCCTTTTGAAAAAATTTTTGGTTTGTAGACAAAGGAGATTGTTAACGGGGCATAAAAAAAATATATAAAACTTTTGGTAATTGTTTTTGATAATTTTAAAATTTTTAATTAAAAAATTTTTTAAAAAAAAACCTTTTTGGGGAAAATATTTTAAAAAACTTTAAAAATTAAAACAGAATTTTGACCAGTCAAAAACTATTTTTTTATTAATTATTAGCATTCTTTTAGTTAAATTGTATTAATCCCCCTTGGTTTAAATTTTTTTTAGGATTTTGAGGCATTTTGGGATTTTTTGGGGTGTTTTAAACCGAATCTTACCCCAAAAATGGTTTCCCAAAATTTTTAATAAATTTTCTAAAAAAACTGACAGGGGTTTCATTCCAAAAAAGGGTTAAAAAGGGGAAAATTTTTTCAAACCCAAAACAAAATATTTGTTTTTTAGGGGGGGTCGTCATTTTAAAATCAGTTTTTGTTTTTTTTATAGAAAAAACCTGCACTCTATTATAGAAAAGGAAATGTCTAAACTTTTTTGGTCATCATTTTTTAAAAAAAATTTTTTTTTTATAATTTTTAAAGCTGATGCCCAAAGAAAAAAACTGTTAAAAAAATTTAAACCCCAATATGGGTTTTTTTAAAAAATTCATAATTATCACCCAAGAGAAAATCAGTGATTGCGAGGAAATTTAAAAAAATTTTATAAAAAAAACCTTTAATAAAAAAACGGGTTTAAATTTTAAACCAAATTATTTAAAAAATGGTTTTTAAAAGCCAATTTTTTTTTTTTTTTTTTTTCCACGTTTTTAAACGGGGTTTGCAAAAAAAAAGTAAAAAAGGGGAAATTTAAAAAATTTTGGGAAATTTAGCCGTGCTCACCCCAATTTCCGGTTTGGATCGTGCAACAAATTAAAACCACCCCCCTTGGGGTTTAAAAATTTAAGGGGTTTGTCACAAAACCCGCGGAAGCGGGTGAGCATGGCCAAATGCCCCCGGGGGTTATAAAATTTTTAAAAAGACAAAGTAAATTTAGTTTGTTTAGTTTTATGGAGACCTAGTAACACTTGTTTTGTAATTATAAAATAAAAGAACAAAAAGGGGAAGGAATGTTAAAAGTCAGATAAAATAAACGCCCTTTTTAAACCCGGTACGGAATTTTGGTTTATTTAAAATAGTTATATATTGTAAAAAATTTAATTACCCTTTTAAAAACCTTTTAAAAATACCTTTTAAAACTTTAAACTTGGGGTTTCAAACAAATTTCAAAAGGGGCCAAAGTCACGATAGCTTTTAAAATTTATTTTAAAAGATAGGCTCAGACCAAGAACTTCAAACAACAAAGCAAAAATATACAATATGTGTGCGGTTTTTAAAGATATAGGTGTTTTTTTTTAAAAGTAGTTCAATATAAAAAATTTTCCCCCCTTTTTTTTTTCTAGCTTTTCGATAAAAAAATTATATTGTACAAAAAAAAGGGGGGCCATAAAAGTCGATTAAAAAAAAAATTTTGGGGGGAGTTAAAAAATGGGGGAAAATAGTTTTAAAAAAAATATTTACTGGGTATCAAAAAAAAAACGAGCTTGTTTTTACTAAAGACAGATAAAAAAAAACCTACCAAAAATGATAGATATATTTTAAAAAAAAGGGGGGTTTTTTTTTTCCAAACCCTTTTTTTGGGCTTTTAGGTAGAAATGGGGTTCCCCCAATTTTTTGTTTTATGAAATTGGGGAAAATATTTAAAGGGGTTTAAAAAAAGAAAAATGATTTTGGGGTTTAACAACTTTTTAAAAAAGAAAACCCCCTAAAAAGAAAAAAAAACCCGTGTAAAAGAAATTTTAAAGAAAAACTTTTTTTTATAAATTTCCCAATCATTAACAGAAGAAAAAATGGAATGAAAAAATAGGTAGGAACCCCCGATTTTTTTAATGTAGTACCTAATAATTTTATGCTCTATACTCTTATCAAATCGGGTTTTTAAAAACGAGGTGTTTTTTGTCCCCTTTTTATTAGTAACGATCAACCCCCGTTATTCCAAATATATTTTTAAAAATGGGTAGAAGAGGGGATAAAAGAGGCCAAAAAAAAAAAGAAATTTTTTGGTTTTTTTAAAGTGGTTTTTCCAGAAAATGTGCAGAGGGGGTAACCCTTTTAAAAAACAATGTTTAAAAGTACTTAAAGATAGGATTTTCATTTTTTGATATTAAAACGCCCATCCCATTGCCCCTTTTAATGCAATATGCTCATTACATTATCCCATGCAGTGGTTCTCCAAACCATATCCTCTACAGTATAATGCAAGTGGGGTTTAATTAGAAAACCTTGTATCAAGCCTTTTTACTGAACCCGTGTGTTGTGCAGCCCTAAAACAGAAAACCCGATTTGTCGTTAAAACAAAGGGCCCAAATGAAAAAAGAAAACAAAAAGCTTATACTGAGTTTTTTTGAAATGACCCATGTTAATTAAAAGGTCGCAAGGATGCTACTATAGTAAAATCATTTGTTTCCCTTTATTCACCCGGCCCAATGTTACTACACACTTAGTTTTGTTAAGGGAATCATTTGGGGGTAAAGCAACAGTGTCCAGTTTTAAGGGGGAAAAAAAAATAACAATACCCAAGATAAAAGGGTTTGGGAAACGTTTTTTTTTAAAAAAACTTTGTTCACTGAACCACTGACTTGTAAAAGGTACTTGAAAAAGCTAAAAAAAAGTCTCTGAGTGTTACTGCTTAAAAAAGATGGAGGATATGCTTAGTAGTGGTTACCATACACCGCCCGTGCTTCTTTTAGTTCACCAAGGGAATTTAAAAGGGAAACCCAAAAAAACCTTTTAAATACACCCCAATGATGTTTTTTTAATTAATTAATACCTTATCAATTGAGATTAACAAAATAAATTGTTTTAGAGGCAAATAATCTGAAAGACGGGGAAAAAATTTTTTTTTATTTCTTCCATACCCCGACATAGGGAAAAAATATTATTAAATTAATGTATTAATTATATGCTCAAATAATTACTACCCAAACATTTTTTTAAAAATATTTTGATAAAAAAAAATATCAAATAAGAATTCATTTTTTTTCAAATCACACTTGTTTTTTCCCCTGTCAAAACCGCCTTTATTAAGATGAGACCTTTTAATTAAATTAAAACTGACACTTTAAGATTTAGAATTAATAAAAAGCTTTTTATATGTT
>JAHBCN010015988.1:0-20112 GCA_019359885.1 Listronotus oregonensis
TTGTTTTAAAAACATTGTTTCAAACATCCTGGTGTATATTAAACTAACTTGTCAGATTTTTAGTTTGGACCGGTGCCGGTGTCCGTATTATAAAAGATTAAAGTCATTAAAAGTCATCGATAATTAAAAGTGTCTTTAGTACATTCTAATCAGTATCGTCGATTTTGAATAAAAAACGTTTCCCATGGAGTCTTCTGACGAAGAATTACCTGAATCCATTCTCAAAGCAGCCGAAATAGCAAATTTAGATTTGTTGCCGTCCAAGTCGAGGCACAGGTACGAGAAAGAATATACAGCATTTACAAGCTGGTGTGGAGAGAAAAAAAATCAAAAGTATGAAAGAAGTTTTTATGGCATATTTCGCGGAACTTGCTAAAACATGTAAACCCAATACCTTATGGTCAAGGTATTCCATGTTAAAAAGTGTCATTAGGATCGAAAAGAACATGGATTTAAGCAAATATTTCAAAGTTACATCATTTTTGAAGAAGCAAAATGTGGGATTTAGACCCAAGAAGGCCAAAATTTAATCGAAAGATGAAATAGCAAAATTTATTAATGATGCTTCAAATGATGTCTATCTAGCGATGAAGGTAGCTACAATTTTCGGACTAGCTGGTGCGTGTCGTCGAGAAGAATTGATGAAAATAAGCATTGATGATATTGACGATAAGGGGAATCTTTTAATTGTAAATATTCCAGACTCCAAAAGCCATTCTATCCGATGTTTTGTCATTTCCGAGGAAATTGCAAATGAAAAATATGTAGCTTTGTATAGAAAGTATTCCAGTTAACGAAAGTCCGAAACACCACACAGAAGATTTTTGGTTAATTACAAAAAATTGGCTTGTACTGTCCAGTGCATAGGAATAAATACTTTTGGCAAGATGCCCTCTGAAATAGCTGCCTATTTACGTCTTCCAAAGTTCCAAAGTTCCTCAGCTACAATGTTAGCTAATTCTGGTAAAGGCATAACGAATATTAAAAGACTTGGAGGTTGGAAGTCATCATCTGTTGCAGAAGGCTACCTAGAAAGCTCTACAAGTTTCAAGAAGGACTTATCAAACAAAATATTATCCCAAAATTCATCTACCTTTGAACACAGCAAAACGCACTCAAGGCCCATTGTACCGTCTTCTAGCAAGCAACAATGTGTCTCTGTTACCTGTAACGACGACCGGTTTAATTGCACCTCAACGGCAATCTCCAACTCCGCAACTTATCCACAACAACTTGCCTCTGCCATTCATTTGCAAAACGCTACCAACTGTTACTTTTACTGTACGATTAATGTTGTTAATAATAATAAGTAGTGATGGTAAAAATAAATATTATCTAATGGTTGTTTAGTTTGACTTTTTCCACACACTCGTAGAAAAAATATTGTACCTGACACGTACGGAAAGTGTCTTTTCCACCCTTGACGGCTTACCCAAACTCCGCTTCGCGTCGTTCGTTCCGCACTTGTTAGGTAAGGTATCACTTTCCGCACTTGTTAAGTAAATAACTATATTATGCTACTTGACATGACATAGTATCTTAGTATCTACAACTGCATACAAACATACTCAGATATTAATTTTACGGGTTTTTCGGGCAGCGAAATCTGGAATCACATTATCAAAGTCCACTTATTTAGTTAACCTTAAGAAACGCGTAGTAGTACGATAGTAATTCTTGATTAATTTCAATTACGAAAAGCTATGTTCACAGCTAGCTTAAGTAATGCCTACTGTCATAAATATTCTTATCATTATAGCAATATTAGGAACGAAAGTACCCAAACTATACAGTTGTACAAACTGGAGAAGTTCAAGCGGCCCCTTAGACAAAATTTCTGCTTCTCTATTTGACGCACAGGCAAAATTTTGGAGTCTTTCACGTTCTCGCTGAAAATCTTCTGTATCAATATCATTTGGTGCTTTGTCCAGTTTGCAAATGTATTCCGGGTTCAACAGGTTTATGACGTTAAAAAAGAAAACTTCGCATCCATGCAGCTGTTAAAATCTTGTTTTGATTTCCTGGATAATCCTGTCTACACAAGTTAACATTTAACGCCGCAGTTCCAATTCATATGACAAACAAGCATTCGCTGCCCCGTCGTCATCATAAAAGCGTGTTTTCTGTCTTGTATGGCAGGATGCAACCTCAATGCCCTGTTCTTTACATACCTTTTTTGCAAAAGTGGATGGACCATAAACCAGATTATACCTAAGATCTCTAAAGCCTTAACTTTGGTGGAGCAAGAACTAATCTGTAGGCAATTTGTCTGTAGATACAGTTGAGTTGTATAAACTAAATTGTATTCCAGAATCCGAGATAGCATAGAAATACAAATGAGTGCATGGCAGTCAAAATACATTGTTTGTCACATTTTTTGTTACATCAGTCGAAAGCTGTTCCAGAAAATCCAGGATTTCTAAATAATGGTTCTTCATCACATTAATTGTATCATGTCTGGTGTTCCAGCGAGTATTAATCAAGCGCTTCACATCTTGCTTCGTTACAGTAGTCAGGGCGTCACAGCGATGAGTCGACAATAAGAAAAACACAAAGACGCGTTTTAAAGTCCCAAAAAAAATCATTGAATCAATGACAATCGATGCAGCATGTACTTCAACCAGGTTAAGGGAATTATTTGTGCATGCCACAAACTGTGCCTTCGGATTCGCCAGTTTTGTCGACTCCAATGCTCGCTCACTACTGACTCGGCCGCTCTTCTACCGCCTCATATGAGGTGTCACACACCTGTTCTAGACATTTTTGGAAAATTCAAGAATCTTATAAACTCTAATATACGGGTGCACATCCATCAATGCTGACTATACAGGAGGAGATCAATAAGTAACTGACGTTACTGACACTTTCATGTAGGACACATGGTCATGTATGAGAAAAGGGCTATATCTTTGTTATTTAAAGCCCCAGGAGGTTAAAACTTTACCCAAGGGGTTGTACCTGGCATCCCCAGAGGCGTTGTTGCCCCATCTTTTGATTTTTTCCTTAATCTAAAGAAAAGTAAATCTGGCAACACCGCACGTCCACCGCCTTTTTAACAATTTTTGTCGCCCCGTCCGCCCCTGAAGGGTCGTCGCCCGGGGCGGCCCGACCTCCGCCCCCCTAGCTATTCCACTGCGGTACAGGGAAGGGCTGAGCATCGCTTCTGCCACAACAGGATACCCCTACACGCAACTGAGACCAAGCGAGTAATGTTTACACAGACACTGGAAAATACTGGGACAGCAGATGAATGAGAATACAAAATTTCTGGGTATATATCTAGATTCCAAACTAGGGTGGGGTGCACATATTGATTATGTGTACAAGAAAGTGAGTAAAAGTCTCTTATTCTGAGCAACTTGGCAAACTGTTTCAGCGAACATACTTAGAGTCTACCACTCGGTGTTTTACTCACACTTAACATACGCAATCCTTGCTTGGGGGCATTCGGCTGAGATAATCCGAGTGTTTGGGTTGCGGAGACACGCAGTAAAGGTGCCTGCTGGGCTTCGTTACCGGGATGATTGCAGGCGGGCTCTTAGTTTCTTTCGAACAATGACTCTCCTGTCGCACTACATCCTTGAGAATCTTTTATATGTGAGGAGGGGTGCGGAATCTACTCAGGTTCATGCAGATGTCCAAAGTCATGAAACTAAACATAAGCACATCCTGTTGGAGACTTAATAGGTGTCAAAGTGGCCCGAGATATTGGGCAATAAAGTTTTGCAATAAATAACTGGAAGATATAAGAAATTTATCAAAACATAATTGTTTTTAAATCCAGCATTTAGAAAATTATATTAAAAAATGTGTTTTAAGGTTTTGAAGAGTACCTGTCATATGGATTTTAGTTAAGTGAGCTTTTAGAATGATTTTAATGTGTTACGACAGTATATTGTGCTATTAGCACAATATACTGTTTTTGAATCTTAAATAACATTTTACGTACACGTGTTAACAATGTTTTTTTAGTATTCAGTATTTGGAATTTAATTACACACACACACACACACACACACACTTGGTATAAAGCGGATCACCAACTTGAGTAACTTGGTACGGGTATACGTCGTCCCTACCAGGGACGATTATCAACCTCTATTCTCGGTATGGTTGTGTTGTTTATATAAGAGTCTTGTCGACTTAATTCTACAGATTGTGAAGGGTCAATAAACAAAACTGGTTTTATGCTGGTTTGAAGTATTTAAATATAGTTTAAAGTGCCCACTCCTTCATATTCTTAAAATGATACTTTATTAACATTCTTAAAAGTTGACACACATATTTAAAATTACCATACTGGGTGCTTATTATTTATAGTTCATACTATATTTGGGGTACTCAAGGGCACCGTAGCCCTTGTAGAGGCCTTAAATGTTATACTGATTTGCAGAGAGAAAATAATTTTTGGTTAACCGTCATGATAGGTGTAATATTCTGACCATAATTACATTAGGTAACGATTTTTACTGTTAATCTAATTTGTCATTGTTTTTAACACAACAGTACAACATTTAAATAACTACTGTTCTTTGCAAAAGATTCTGTTGCCTTTTGTAGACATACCAAGTGTTGCATCTCCGGGCGAGATATAAAAATATCTTGCAAATTGATGCGTAATCAGTATTGGTTTTCCTGTTTATTTAAAACAAAAATAGTTCATTAAAATACATAAGGGGTTCTTATTATGGAATGTAACTTGTGTGTGGTTGATGTTGGGCCAAATAAAATTCTAATGTAACTATGTAATAACTCCTACTTTATATTTTTATTCAGGTAAAGATAATAGCTCTAATTTGTCAAGAGCTGCGTTGCTGATCCTACGAGATTTTGTCAAATCACCCATGAGGTTACATTATGATCATTTAAACCTGATAGTTAGATATTATGAATAGAATCCGTTAAATTGGCTTTAACTATAAATTATATTATAATTTTTTATATTTATATTATATATATATATATATATATATATATATATATATATATATATATATATATATATATATATTTAATCGAAATCAAATTTTGCAAATATGAATGTTGTTTTTTTATTTGAAATCAATCCATTATTAAATAATTCTTTTAATAAATTATATTAATGTACTATTATTATTACAACAGCTTTTTTTTTTTTGGGTCATGTTTAAAAAATAAAATTCTACTATTTATATATAAAAACTTCAATTCGTTTGATTTATACGGACCTGTTTTTTCCCCCTATCGGTAAAATTATTACTAGCTAATTTCTTGCACTACTAAATAATTCGTCTGGCTCTGCTACAATTTTATATAAAGAAACGTATTCTCTATAAAAGGATATAATAGGGGTTTTCTTTTTGGGTGGAAAACTAATTCAAATGTGGCTGCTGAAATGTATGGCTGGACAAACCTTTGCCGCCCATTGACAATATCAATTTCTCTTTCTTTGTTTACCTTGGTCGTCAATTGGATTGGTTTTTTATCTTATTCGTCCTCTTCAGGTAAATCACTTTTTTTAAAATATATTTTCGTTTATATTTAGTTCGCTTAATTTTTCGAATCGTTTCAATATTAAAACTTTTATAATGAAAATATACTAAATTAATGCACCAGGTATCCCTTCTCGGAAAAAGTTTTTCTTTTTTTTTTCGGACCGGGGGAACCGGGGCTCTTTGAACTGATTTTCAGAAAAACCTTGTTTCTCGAGCGTCTTTGAGTTATTTATAACCTCGAAAAATTAAAAAAAAAATTCTAGAAAATTATTCTATTTTGCTTGACTTTTTTTCTTTTGCCCCAAAATCTTTAAAATATAAAATTTTCACTTTGGATAGAATTTTCTCTTTTATGGTTACCTGAGCTAACGAGCCCCCTTTGTTTTAAATTAAAATTTAATCCCCTTTTAGATAAGCTAGGTTAATGGTTAATTTTCCTTGTCATATTTTTTTTTCAACTTAAACAAACGCATGTCTGAAAATCACATAAAATTTTTTTCTATTTTCTTTTTTAATAAGTTTTCCACTTTTATGTCTTAAACTATTATAAATACCTCCCCAAATTTTATTCTACTTTTATTAAATAATTACTATTTAATTTTCCCCCAAATTCGTTCATAAATTTCTATTTTATTTCCTGTCATTTCTTCTTTTTTAAATTGTTCCTAATTTATATTTTTGAGATCCTTAGTTTTTTCTCTCCACATAATTTTTATAAAATCGAGAGGGTTTTTTCCCCCTTTTTCCTACCTAGTTTATTTAGTTTTGATTTTCACTCTTTTTAATATTTCATAAACTTTCACTGTCTGTCATTTCACTTTTTTTAAAACGGGTTTCCTCTTTGTTTATTTATTCCGATCATTTAAACACTTATTATATTTAGCCTACGTCTAATTCTATCAAATTTAAAACTATCTTACTACTAAAACCCCCGATTAGTATAAAAGTGATCATATTTTGCTTCCCCCGCATTATGCTATCTTGTATGTCGTTTTGCCCCATATAATGCAACTCTCTGTTTTTTGATATGTTTCATTAAATATTTTACTTTAGATAGTTTTTACAACCTTTTTATATATTTTGGGGTTTTTCCTTGCTGTTTTAGGACCTAGATATTAGTCAAGGTCATTGACCTCCGTTACTCTTCGGGACCAATTTTTGCTATTTTTCAATATCTTATTGTTTCACAGTGTTTTAAAGTGACTAATTTTTTTTTTATACTCTTGTTATGTTTGGCTGCTGGATTTTGACTATTTTTCTTTCCCTTTTGACCTATTTTAACCCTAAATTTATGCATTTTTCTAAATTTTCCCCTTTGTTGTGCCTTTGATTCGAAAATTCTTAATGAAAATTTATAGACATGTTTATATTTATACAATATATATATATATATATATATATATATATATATATATATATATATATATATATATAATATATATATATATATATATATATATATATATATATATATATATATATATATATATATATATATATATATATATATATATATAAATATATATATATATATATATATATATATATATATATATATATATATATATATATATATATATATATATATATATATATAAAGGTAATAAATTTCTTGGGTTTGGTCCAACCAACCACCAACGGTATACCTAACAATTTCTTTGTTGGGAACCCCCTCTTTACGTTCAGTTGAACCTCACTTAAAATGTAGGCTGGTCCTTTCCCCCTTTTTTATGTTTTTTTTTCTCTATTGTTAACACTTTTATGCCCACATTGGACCTAAATATAACTCTAGGATAAGTGTAAAGGAAAAGCTATGGGCGAAGGGCTGTAAGTAAAAAAAATAAAAAATAAAATCTGGAATAGATAAAACATCATCATACATCTATAATTTGTGTTTTCTTGGGCCCCGTACGTTGCACACTCCCCCACACACACACACACACACACACACACACACACACACACACACACACACACACACACACACACACACACACATACAAACACTAACCCCTTTGGTGACAGATAAGGAGTGCACATACACCAACATATACACCCATACACACACACTAACCCTAGGTGACAGATAGGTTTACACAATACCCCTACACATGCACACACACTCACAAACACTTTCCCAGGTGACAGATAAAATTTTACCTACACACTCACACAGACATACACGTACATACACCTTTTCTCTTATGTGGAAAATAAAGAGCTCCCTGATCATTAAGGCACTACATATTTACTGTTTAAAAATATTTTTGTTTACCATACTAATTTTTCAATTTTACATATTACTTGCACATTCAGTCATAAGTAAATCTATCTTCCAGTTAAGTTAACAATATCTTAACTTTAACCTTGATCCCCCGGGCCTTTTTACTCGCATTCCAAAATAAAAACTTAAAAAATACATTTAAACTAAAAAAGACCCCAAAACGAATAAAGTGGTATAGAAATCCATCCCTTCTGTACCCGGGCTTACATTTAATAATAATTTTTAAAATTTTTTTAAAAAAGTATCAGCTTAGAAATAAGAATTAATATAATTTTCGAAAACAACAATATCTGTATCTATACATTGTAAAATTCAGCTGTTTTTTGATGTTAAACTTCTTAATAATGCATTTAGTTTAAGTATACCTAAAATTGAGAAAGATTTGCTTTTTTATTGTATTGTTTTTTTCTTGAGACCCAAGAAGGAAATAAATATTTTCGAAATGGACCGATACCCAAAAATTTATTACCTTTGTTTTTAACTGGTCGGAAACTTCCTCCTCCTTATTTTTTATATATATATATATATATATATATATATATATATATATATATATAGGGTGATTCCTAAATTAAAAAGGTTTTAACTGTATTAAAGCTTTTAAAATAAACAACTTTTTAAATATTTTTTTTCAAAACCCCAAAAAAAACAGGGATACATAAATTTATTTGAAAGTATGTCCTTTGTCCCGGGCTGGGCAAAAGAAGATAGTTTATTTCTTTGAATGCTTGTTTTTTTTTTTAATCCGCAGTATGAATCGGGTGGTATTGTTTTTAACCCAGACGGAGCGAGAATATATGCTGAAAAGGGTTTTAAAAATTTGAAAAAGTATATATCAACCAAGTTTTATAAGTTACTTGATTAAAGAAACCAAAATGTTGAGTTTTCCCGGCAAAAAAAACCCCAAGGATTTTTCAAAAAAAAATATCTACTTTTTATTAATAAAACACTTGATGAAATATATTTTTTGATAAAATTGACCTTTTTTGGACTTGCTGGCCCCCTGTAGACGAGAAGAACTCGCAAAAATGAAAACATCCGACATCGAGGACAAAGGCAACCTAATTTTAAAAAAGATTACAGACGCAAAATAACTTCCCCCTTACACCCCGTCCTGTCTGAAGAGATAAACGACGAAATTTTGTTATAATTTTGGGAAGTATACAACATAATACCGAAACACAAAAACGGTTTTTGTATTTTTTTAAAAGGAAATTTTCTCAATGCGTTGGGATCAATACATTTGGGCAGATGCCTTCCTGAGATAGCAGCATTTTTAAAGTTGCCGAATCCAGAGCTATATACCGGCCACAGCTTCCGGCGATCTTCTGCAACGTTGCTTCTGAATTCGGAAAGGACTCACTTAGATATAAAGCGGTTGGGCGGTTGAAATGGACAACGGTAGCCGGGGGATACATTAAAAAAAATTAACAGGCTAAAAAAAGGGGGTTAAGAAAAAAAAAAAAATTAAAACTGCGTACAAAAAACTCTCAAGAAACCAGATGAAATGTCTTTTACAGACGCTGTTCAATCAGCTAAAACCCAAGATTCGTTTTTTAACATCGACAGCGAACAAAATCGATGTTCCTAAAAAACATTGAAATCAGCCAAACCTTCAACATAAAACTAATTGTCCTTTACAATAATATTGTTAATAATAATTAATAAGAGTTTTTTTGTATAATCAGTTAAAAAAAAAATTTAATTATTTGCTTTGGATTTTAATTTTTACTGAAATATTCGTATATTTCTAATAATATATTCTTTAACAAAACGCCCGTAGAAAAAGTATTTGCAAGTGAAAAGTACTTTTTCGCAAGTAAAGTTTATCCGAACTCCTCTTTGGGGGTTTATAAGAACACAAAATTAATAAAATACGTTTTTTAAAAAGTGTTGTGTAAATAACTATTAATTATGGTTTTTTTTTCTTTAAAAATTTTCAAAACTCATCTCATATTCATCTCATTTATTTCAATTTTTTTATAATTCACAACTTAACAAACTATGTTCTATAATATAAAAGGGTTTTAAAAATTTTAAGATACATATACCCCCTAGATGACTTAACATCCCGTATGTGCAAAAGCCTAATTAAAGTTAATCCCAAAGAAAAACATTTTTTTATATCAAGAAACTTACAAATACACAACTAAAGATATAATTTATAAAAACCGAAATACATGGGTTTGGGGACTCCCAGCCTAATCCCAAACCTAAACCTAAAAAGAAACTGTTGAACCTATCTAAAAATTAATCGAAATAAAACAAAATAAATAATTGCATATTAGCCATAAAAAATTTACAAAAAGAAAAATGACATATTTCTACAAAAAGAAAATTAGAATAATATCTTAAATCTTTCCCAGTTAGTCGCGATGATAACGTTCTTTTCTGACAAATATCTTTTATGTTTAATATTCTTTAATACTAGGTGGTATAATGTTGTAAATTTTCGGCAGATAATTTACAAATCTTAAATTTTTATTTCTTTTGCTGTTAGGTATCATTAAATGTTTGTTTGTCTTGTTTTCGCGTTTGATATGAGTGATTTACAATTTTTTTTAGTTTAATTCTTTTATGTACGAATACACATATGTCCCGAACATATAGCGAACGAACATTCATAACATTTTTAGAAATATAATAAACAAGTTGAAAATCTTTACTTTTTAAAAATAATTTTTGGGATATAGTTTTGCACCACATTTAGTTGGCTCAAAGAAGTTTGGTATAAACCTCCCATATAATTAAACCATATCGAATCAAAGATTCAACCAGTGCTTTATATACAATAATAAGAAGATTTTTCCCCTGTCTCTTAAAATAAAAAATTTATGAATTAGTTTTCCCTAATGTTGTTACTTAGTTTTAATACATGGGTCCCTTTTTAAAATTCTTAGCAACAATAATTCCTAAATACCTTGTTTTTGTTACCTCTTTTATACTGTCATCAAATTATCAATCTGGATGGCATAAAAAATCGGGGTCGACTGGCCGAAGTAAGAAAAAGCAATATATTTTAGATTTTAACATTTAAGTAAGTTTGAAAGAATCAACCCAAATTTTTAATTATACTGATACTTAGTTTACAGCAATATGACATGACATGGTAAGATCTTTTGTAAAATTTGCTGGATTTTGTAACTGCTTATTCGGCCAGGATCAATAGTTCAAAATTTAACATTTTTTTTCTTAATGGACTTACCCGAACTTCTATTCTTCTGGTTAAAACTGTTGCTTTAAAGAACACTTTTTGATTTTGGTATACAGGGTTTTTTGGGACCTCTAATCACAAATCTAAATTAAGTTTTTGGAAATGCTTTGTTCTTGGTTATAACCCCAACTCGGACCTAACTTACAAATGTACAAACTTACTTAAAATGCCTCCTTTTAAACCTAGTTACAGCCGAACTATATGTTTAATAAGACACCTTTTTTTTTTGCACAATTAACCTATTTCCACAATTCATTTATTTTGCCAAAAACTACCTCCAAAAACATTAGTTTTAATAAAAAAAAACCCATTGAAATTATTCAGGGTTTGTAAACAGATATGTTGGTACCTGAAGGGCGCCAAATTTTAAATTTAAAATTGTTTTTACCAGCATTAAATTTAAAAAAATGTATTAGAAGGGAAAAGGGTCAATGACCCTGAAAATATATAGAAACCCCCTTTTCACTCATATAAACCCCGAGAGCTGCGCCCAACATGTTTTGTGTTTATTATTGGCTTTAGAATGGTACAAGCATTGTTTGCTTACTTGTAAGTGAGAATCCAGGAATCATATCCGTCACTTTTCACACTTGGCATTTGCCTTCCATTTAATTTATTAAAAGTACTTACACAAACTAAAATTTACACAATTGTCACAAAAATAACCCAAAACAAAAACAACAGTCCTACTAAAACGCCATATTTAATGAGTCATCTAACAGGCGAAGCCGAAGGTGGCCAGTGCAACGACTATTAGTCGTTGGCTGAAGTACGCCTCTACGAAAAATGCACTGTTGTCACGTTGTCACGCCTTTATTAGTAGCTGTCAAAAACAAAATAGTATGACATCATTACTTTTCTGTTTAATACTTTATAGTAATAAATATAACAAATATTATCCACTTTTAAAATACAATAGTAGAGCTTATTTTGATGTAATTTTAGGAATAAATTAAGTAAAATTTAATCATAATATACTATCAAGTATACTTGGCAGCCCACGCTTTACGACAAAATAATATCTGGATGGACCAAAAAGTAAAAAAGTATTAATAAACTATACTAATATTTCTTTATTTTGCAATTTGCATGCGCATGCGCGTTATTTTGTTCAATTCAAAACGGAAATTTTTTAACTACCTTATTCACAAATCCAAATTTAGGGAAAGCGCTTTGCAATAAAATGGAACACACCGCATAAAAAAGATTTAAAAATAGAATTATCCACCTAAATGATTGTTTCAGTAGACGATATAATAAGTTAGCAAATTGACGATTTTGGAAACTTTAGAATCTTGTTCGTCATAATGACAGACACCCACGGTACGTTAGTACTTATGCCTTAGAATGCGTGGACTGTCTCAAGGTAAAAAATAACTTAGGTAAAATTGTTTATATAAATTAATAAATGTTAAAATGATCTTAACATCCTACAGTTCCTTAACTTAAAATAGATTTATGAAACCCATAAAAATATTAACGTTTTTAAATTGTCTCTTTTCCTATAGTTAGAAATTCTGATCCAACAATTCGTCCTCGTATTAAAAGTAACAGGAAAAATTCATTTGCCTTATTAAAAGAAATTTAGCTTTTTAGTGGTTAGTCAATATTTACTTTGTTTCTGGAAAACTCGTTTATATTAAAACAAATAAGTAATTTCATATTAAATCGGAACCAGTAATTTTCGAACTTTAGTAAATGTAATTTATAGTGCTACCAAGTCTTTTGATAAATTGATATACTAAAAAAATGTTGGTAAAGTTATCCAATTTGCTTATATTGCTAGGTTTATTACTTTTGCAATTTTGCCCCCAGGGTGGTATAAATCTAAGACCATAAAAATATCTTATAAACTATTTATCGGGCTTTATACTATTGTTATTATCAGTAACTTATGGATATCTAATGTCTCAGTTCGTTGGTATTTGGTCGTCACTTTCTTCTTTAGGCTCTGCTATAACACTCTTGCCTTCGTTTGTCCTTTTATTAGTAACATAAACATCACTGCAAAGCTTTGTGGAAATGAAATGGACATAACTGCTCTTATAACACCATCAAACTTTTTAAAATCGTCGGAGCATAACTCTACAGGTCCGCGACATATTTCAAAATAATGATCCTAGTTTGGTGGTTAATATTTTTAATGTTACTTGTAAATCATAGATAGTTGACATTTGTCAGATTATGATAAATTAAGCCATAAATAATTCACTGTAGGTAATATGTTATATGACAAATTATAAATGGGTTAATCAATTAAAACCAGGTGACCCAGCGAACATGAACAGCTTGATAAGTTTATTACAAGTTTCTCTGGTTTCAAGTTATTTCCAGCATCAGATTCTTTTGATTTTATAATTATTTTTAATTCACCCTTTATGTTTTTATATCCTTTTTATCAGATATATTCCCTAATGCTTTGTCATTTGTCACAATGGGGCGTTTGCATTTAAATTGGCGGTAAAGCTTTTTATTCAAAAAATCCAGTGGGACATAATATACAATTTGGCCATATGCGTAGTGCTGTAGTATTGGGGTAGATAATATTAAGTTAAAAATTTATTAGTTATTTCAAGTATCTGTGATATATTAATTTAAGGTCAATTGTTGTGCATATTATTGCATTAGGCAATTGTTAGTATTAAATAGCTTAGTAAACAATTATAACAATAAACCCTCATTGTAGAACCCGACATTTTTAATTCAATACAGAATTTAATGATACTTAGTAAAACCCCAGGGGTATTTTGCCTAATGTAATTTTCCAAAATCCAGGTTCTACATTTATCACATAGCACCCTTTCCCAAATTTTTGGTAAAATTTGGGAAACTATTGGAGAAAATTTTAATAAAGTATCATAGCTAGTTTAATAAAATTGTAAGGTTTTCATCGTTCAAAAAGAATTTTAAAATTTAGTGATATTTTAAAACTGGAAGGTGATTTTAAAAAATTTGATGTCGGAAAGTTTAAGCTTCTAATTCATCTAAATGTTTAGTGATAGAAATAACAAATGATATTTTTTTTTAGTAACCCTGGTGATGGGAATAGAATAAAATAAAATATTCCAAAAGATTGGAACAAACTAAAGGTATTTTTTTTGCCGCATCCCCAATATATATATATATATATATATATATATATATATATATATATATATATATATATATATATATATATATATATATATATATATATATATATATATATATATATATATATATATATATATATATATATATATATATATATATATATAAATATATATATTTAATATATTTTATATATCCGGGGCAACAAAATCACTAATCCCTTTTTCTTAAATGAAACATTGGTTTTAAATTTTAAGATATTATTTTATATTATAAGTTTCCGATTTTACGGGAAAACATATAAATGAATGGTTTCACGAAAACATAAATTTTGATTTTTTCAATGGAACACCCTGTAATTTTTTCCGAATTACGGATCATTTTTTTTTAATATAATATCTATTTATATCCTATACCTATCTCCGCTTTTTTTTGAGAAAATGGCGATTAAAGATGCTAATAGCTTGTGAGTTTATGGGAAAAAAAATAAATGTTATAGAAATTATTATGTTAAATTTAATTTTTTGAAGATTTTGTGGGGGTCATAAAAAAATTTCCGTTTCCAAAGGGGCTGAAAAATTGACTTTCTAAAAGTTTTAAAAGATTTATTAAACCCTCTAAATTTTTTTAAAATTTTTCTAGGGTTATTTGATATAAAATCTGCATTTTATCCTATACCTATCTTTGTTAGTTTTGAGAAAAGGGCGATTGAAATTTTAGTATGTGTGTATAGGGAAAACATTTCTTTTTTTTCTCAAAACTTAACAAAAATAGGTATAGGATATAATCGATTTTTTTAAATAACCTGGGAATTTAAATTTTAAAAAAAATTCGGGGTTCAATTTAAAAATTTTTTTGGGAACATTATTAGAAAGGGGCAATTTTTTAACCCCTTCCAAGGCTAGAAGTAGTTTTATTATGACCTTTTACAGATAGAGTCTTCAGAAAAAATTAAATTTAACATAATGAATTTTTATAACATTTTTTTGTTTTCCCCCAAAAAGCAAATCGGGAATAGACATAAACTGCATTTCAAAAACAAGCGGAAAATTTGGTATAGGATATAATATAGATATTATATTAAAATGATCCGCAAATCCCAAAATTTGAAAAAAATCAGGGTTTTCCATTTAAAAAAAACAAAAATCAATGTTTCCGACCCAAACCGGGAAAAAATAGGCACATGTTATAATATCCCAAAAACGGCAACTTTTTAATATAATATGTCATCCCAAATTTTAAAAAATATGTTTCATTTTAAAGGGGTGGGTAGTGATTCGTTGTCACCCAGAAAAATTTTATATATATATATATATATATATATATATATATATATATATATATATATATATATATATATATATATATATATATATATATATATATATATATATATATATATATACATCAAAATTTTCTAGGGAACAAAAAAGGGGAAATTTTTGATACCCTTTTTAAAGTGATTTATTTTCATTTCTCGTTGTTTTTTTTGAATTTTCTTATAAATTTATTTTTTTTGGTAGTCTTTTTAAAAAAAAGGCTTTAGACAAGTCAAAAATATTCAAAATATATAATCTCCCAAAAGTTATAAGAAAATTTGGTTCTTGTTCCCTAGAAATTTTGATGAGTGTATATATATATATATATATATATATATATATATATATATATATATATATATATATATATATATATATACATAAAAATATATATATATATATATATATATATATATATATATATATATATATATATATATATATATATATATATATATATATATAATATATATATTAGGTGCAGCAAATAAAAAATCTCTTTTTAGTTTGTTCCAATCTTTGGAAATATTTTATTTTTATTTATTCCCATCACCGGGGGTTACTAAAAAACAATATCTTTTGGGTTTTTTTCCTATAAACTAAACTTTGGGGGCTCTGAATTAAAACTGTTTAAACTTCCGTTCCCATAAAATTTTTTAAAATCACCTAACCTAGATTTTAAAATTCCTTACTAGGTAAAATGGTTCTCTATTTGAACAAAATCTCTAATTTTATTAAACCAGCTTAAAGAATTTTTTAAAAATTATCTCCAATATTTCCCTTGGAAGGGGATCCCATGTGAAGAAACCTTGGGTTTTTTAAAGGGAAATTGTTACTAGGAAAAAAATACACCCTTTTTAAAAATATCTTAAATTCTGTGTTAATAAAAAAATTCGATTCTACAAATAGGGTTCATTTTTATAATATGTTTACTAAGCTATTTCCAATACTTAACTTTAATGCAAAATATGCTAACCTTAATTGCCCTTTTATTTAATATATACACAGAGTACTCTGAAAAAACAAAAAAAATTTATGAACTTTTATTATCTCCCCTATCTCAGAAATTGCAAAATAAAACCCAAATTGTATATTATGTCCTACTGCCCTTAATTTGAAAAAACGGCTTTTCCCCCAAATTTAAATGCAAAACGTCAAGTGACAAATAAAAAAACTTTAAAAACGAATATAATCTGATTAAATGGAAAAAAAATTAAAGGGTGATTTTTAAAAAAAATAAAGTAAAAAAGTCATAAAAAAGGGCCAAATTGCTGGAATAACCCTAAGAAAATTAAAAGTTAAATCTTTTGTAAATAATAAATTTAAAGCTGTTAAATTTTTCTGGGTCCCCGGGTTTATTTTGACTCCCATTTATAATTTGTCATATAATACTTACCTAATAAATTTATTTATGGCTTAATTTATCATAATCTGCCCAATGTCAACTATCTATGATTTACAAGTAACATTAAAAATTACTTTTGTCATTTGAAAAATTAAGTGCGTCAGTTTGCTGGGGTTTGTTTTAGTATACTTTGTAAATTAACAGGTTAAATTGACTTTTAAAAATGTCAAATTATTTTTTTTTTTCCAGTCTTTTTTATAATTTTGCTGATATATCCACCGGAATTGTAAAATCTAATCATTGAAAATTATTTGTCGTACCATTACCGTACTTTATACTATGGGTTTAATTTGTAAATATGCGTTTGGGGTGTATTCTTTTATTGAATTTTCTGCCTTTAATGGCTTATTTTGTTATTTCAAAAAGGCCCCTTTTATTATTTTGCCTTTTGGCTTTGTAATCTGTCAGGTCGTTATAACAAAAAAGGTGTGCGAACGTAAAATAAACTACTTGGTATATGTGAAACGCTTAAGTCTCTTAAAGCAGAAAACAATAATCTTACAGATAAAAAAAGAAAGTAATTACTCTAACATTGTTATGTTGGTGCATCTATCTAAAACAGGAATGATAATAAGTTGCAAGGCGGTATCTAATAAAAAAAGGTTTCTAGATCTTTTATTTTGGGATTTTCCCTTATTTAAGAATAAACAGTGGAATTTTGTTTGTCTGCCTAATAATTTTGGAAGTTAAAAATAATTTATAAATTTAAATTAACAACAGAATAAAATATTGCAAATGTTTTAACACAATTTAAGAGACAATTACTTCGCATTAAACTGCCCCAAATTTAATTCGGTCATAAACAACGTTTTTGGTGATTTTATTGTAATTGTCGTCATTATAATAATGAGTAGTATTTTCTTTTTTTACGTATGTTTTACAGTGAAATGGATGGAGATCTAGCTATTCGGTTAATATCCTGCATATAATTTGGTAAGTTATTGTTTATAGTTAAAAATTAAAATAAAAAGTTTACTTTCCCAAAATTTAATGGTAATAACTGACTTAATTTATTAGATAGATAAGAGTAATAAAATGTTAAAACACTACAATATCACTTTTGTATGCACATTTTTTTGCACTTGCTATTAGGAATCCAGACTTAATCTTGATGTAAAAAAATTTATGGAACGTCCTACTTGAACCCTTTTTAGCATATCTATTTTTATCTTATGAAAAAGGGTTTGGGAGAACCTATATACTGAAAAATCTAAAAGTTATTTCCACACGCAATTACGGTTTTTTAATATCTGGGTGTTCTCTCTATTAAATAAGTCAGAACTTTTTATTTTTTATTCGAATTCTGGATCCCGAATGTAAGATTTTAAGAAATTTTACATAACACAACATATAATATATTTATATATATATATATATATATATATATATATATATATATATATATATATATATATATATATATATATATATATATATATATATATATATATATATATATATATTGTGTGTTGAATAGGGAAAAAATTTGGTATTTTTGATGTTATCGAAAAAAAGGTACTCTTGATAAAAAATTTTGCTATTTCTTGGGGTAAAATTGGGATAGAAACATTTAACATATTTTATACGCGGTGTTCAAAAAATTGAAAAAAATTGGATAGGATAAAGTGCATTTATTTGAGAAGATATGAAAAATAAGTGACAAGGAAAAGTTGTTCAAAATTGGTAGTTTCCAATTTTTTAAAAATCGGCCTACTTTTATTTATTTGTGATTAAATTTATTTTAATATCAATTTTTATTTTTTAAAATCAATTACCTATATCAAATTTTTTGCTGTAAAGTAAGCATTTTAAGCTGACGATACTACGCCAATAAAAATTATAAAAATATAATAAACTTGTCACTATCAACGCCTACTAGTAAAAAATGAGTAGTTAATTTGAAATTAGTTAATTGATATTAAAATAATTTTCATCACAAATAAATAAAAGTAGGCGGCTTTTTTTAAAAATTTGTATTGGGAACTACCTTTTACTTCTAAACAACTTTTTCTAGTAACTTATTTCCTTATCTTCTCAAATAAATGCACTTTACTCTTGAACCAGTTCAATTTTTTTCAATTTTCTGAAGACCGCGTATAAAAGCTTTTTTTGATAAAATTAAAAATAAAAAAGTTTTTCCCATTCAACACCTTTTTCCCGTGGACATACTACATATATATATATATATATATATATATATATATATATATATATATATATATATATATATATATATATATATATATATATATATATATATATATATATAAAATAATTATATAATATAAAATAATTTAAATTTAGCATTGAAATCTTTAATTTGTTCAATAGAATCCAAAAATAATTAATTTCTTTGAAATGGAAAAATTAGCTTTCGCTTTAGTTTGGCTTTTTTGGGTTTGGGGTTTGCCGGTGGCTCGCAGAGTCTTGTTCATTTGCTTGCGGGCATCCCCCAAAAAATTTTTTTTCGGATATTTACAACAAAATGTGTATCGGCAGAGTTTTGAAAGAGCTAAAACCTTGTTGAAATAAGGGAAAATAATTCAACTTTCTGGTCAAATTACACCTGAACGGCTCAGAAATATGAGACAACATCTCTACAATGGTTTGGGTATTGTTGCAAAAAGTGGTGGATTATTCAAATCCTTATTAAAATAAGTTTTATTTTTAGAGTTATTTTTTTTTTGTTTTAAAATTATCGTTGTGTTTATTATTGGGTTTTCTTTTTATTTATTTTTTAGATTTTTTTTTAAACCAATGTGATAAAAAAAGCAAAAAACTTTTTAAAATTTTTGGGTAATTTTCAACAAATTATCTTTAAAAATTTCATTTTTTTTGATTCAACGTACACCCCCCCGATCTCTTTTAATACTTCAAAATGTCCCAAAAAAATTTGATTTTTTTATCAAATCGAACCAAAGGGGGGAGTAGGGTACAGTCGAACAGTTAAATTAATTCTATTCATCGCGAAGTTATATTGAAACGTACACTGGTAGATTGGATTTTCAGATGGCTAAAATTAACATTGAATTCCCTATTATACGCGATTAATTTTCCAAAATTTATATATTTATTTTTTAAAATATATATATATATATATATATATATATATATATATTTTTATATATATATATATATATATATATATATATATATATATATATATATATATATATATATATATATATATATATATATATTATATATATATATATATATATATATATATATATTTTTATATAATTTTTTTAAATTTTTTTAAAAGGGGCAAAATGACCGACGGAAAGTCACGGTTTGGGTTTGGGTGATCAGGATCGTGTAACACC